>WBZZ01003982.1:57500-61860 GCA_019918135.1 Paulinella micropora
GGGCTGAATAATAATAATAATAATAATAATAATAATAATAATAGTGTATCTCCTGCCAATTGCTGAGCCAAAAGGCCATGTGCATCCAGTCCTCCATTCAATAAGGAAAGTCTCCACACCAATCGGTGGAATAAAGGAAGTGACGGCATAGAACATTACTCTAGGAGCTTTATACCAATCAGCCCATGGAAAGGACCGATGGCCTATGTACTCCCTAATAATAATAATAATAATAATAATAATAATAATAATAATAATACCTAGCCAACATCTGAAAGGATGGTTTGCGGTGCGTTTTGCGTACCACCCCCCCCCCCCCCCCCCCCCCCCAAACCCCCCCCCCCCCCCCCCCCCCCTCCCCCCCCCCCCCCCCCCCCCCCCCCCCCCCCCCCCCCCCCCCCCCCCCCCCCCCCCCCATCTACCCTCTGCCCGCCTCTCGTTCCACATCGTCGCTTTTCCTCTCATTTTCACATGCACAAGTTTACAGCCTTGGAGCAATCTCACCCATTCCTTTGGCCACTACTTTGTCATTACATTCAAATTTCATAATTTCAACTATATCCCTAAAAAAGAGCTCGTGACAAAAGAATCAGCCACAAGACTGGGTATATCTCGCATAGAGGTATTCAAGGAGTAGCAAACATTTCATGCGGTCTGCCAGCACACGAGGACGTTTGGCGGTTTGTGTCTGGGACGCCTCGAAACCATCACCACCCCTAGATCGCGGAATTTATATAGCATAACGTAACATAACGTAACGTAACGTAACGTAACGTAACATAACATAACATAACATAACATAACATAACATATAATAACATAACATAAGACATAACATAAGACAGAACATAACGTAACATAACACATAGCATAGCATAACATAACATAACATAACATAACATAACGCAACACAAAACACATGACATGACATACTATAACGAAACATAACATTACGTTACATTACATTACATGACATAACATAACAGAACAGAACAGGACAGAAAATAAGAGAACAGAACAGAACAGAACAGAACATCATACAACATAACATAACATAACATAACATGACATAACATAAAATAACATAGTATGACATTTCGTAACGTTTCATAACATAACATGACATAACATAACATAACATAACTTAACTTAACGTAACATAAGGCAACATAACATAGCAGAACATAACATAACATAACATAACATAGCACAACACAACAACACAACACAACATGACATAACATAACATGACATAACAGAACAGAACAGAACAGAACAGAACATAACAGAACATCATACAACATAACATAACATAACATAACATAGCATAACATAGCATAACATGACATAACATCACATAACATCACATAACATCATAACATAACACATAACACATAACATAACACAGCATAACACAACACAACATCACATCACATAACATAGCATAACACAATACATAACATAACACCACACATAACATAACATAACATAACATAACAGAACAGAACATAACACAACACAACATAACACAACATCACATCACATCACATCGTAACATCACATAACATCACATAACATCACATAACATCACATAACATCATATCACATAACATAACATAACATAACATAACAACATCAAAGATAAGCACAAGAAGCCGAATGGAAGCAAGAAAACCCATCAACCACAAACATTAAAAAAATAATAATAATAAAAAAAAAAGATAACCAAAGAAAAACACAAAAACTAAAGAATAGACCAACATCTCAATCTTTATGTTATGTTATATTATGTTATGTTATGTTATGTTATGTTATGTCATGTCATTTGTTCTGTTTTGTTCTGTTCTGTTATGTTATGTTATGTTATGTTATGCTTATTTCCTTCCCTCCTTTCCCTCCTCCTCCTCCTCCTTCTCTATTATGCTTATTATTGCGGCTGCTGAAGGAGTGCTTATTATTGTTGTCGTGGTTGCAGGCAGCGAAAATCAACTACCATGTTATGTTATGTTATGTTATGTTATGTTATGGTATGCTACGTTATGTTATGTTATGTTATGTTACATCACAGTAGGTAATGTAAACTTTCAACGTAACAACGAAATATTGAGTGCACTATCTCATTTAGTTTTTCGAGAGGACTAGCATTCAATAGTCAAATGGTGACGTTCTTTTCCTTCTTAAGTCTATTTCTCCGCATGCAGGACTTGGTTGGTGAAGTGCTCTTTGTCTTTCTGGTACCCTGTCCCTTCGCCATCTTCGCACAGAAGTCTAGTTCCTCATTTTGTTTTGCAGCTGCGGCAGGAGCAGAGTGTCTTCTCTGTTGGTGGTCTGAATGAAGATCGGGCCGTTTGATCCTATCTGGGGTCAACCGTGCCATCGCTGTGCCAAGTGGTTCTTCCGACCGCAGAGACTGCGGTGGCATTTGAGAAGCTGCGAAGGGGACGGCAGAAAATGGGCTGATCCACCGTTAAGGGAATGGGAGCCTCCTCACTTCCATGATTTTTCGACTCAAGATGGAGCTTGACGTAATTGTTCCTGGTGGATTTAAAAAAAAAACCTGCGAACGAATGTTTCTCGTACTTATGCTTCCTGGAGCTTATTCATTTTCGCTTATTCTTTTATGAGCACTTGTAATTGTAAATTAACTTATCTTCTTTTTATCTTCCCTTTTAACCTTTAACCTGCTACGATCCACTTAAGTGGACCGGATCCACTTAATTGGATGGGATCTTACAGAGGTTTACAAGAAGCGTACAACATGGTTTTTTGTATATATATTAGTCAATAAAGCAAGTATTAAGAATCTGAACCACCTCTAGTTTGCATTTTGACTTGCTTCAGTTGTAAAAAATAATAAATACATTGTGTGGTACGGTTTGAGGTGGCACCGGTTCAATTTCGATTTTTTTACGATTTTCAGGCCGTTCCGGCGAAAAAAAATATATATATATATATTTCACCATGGGAAAAAAGCAGAAGGTGTGAGAGAACTTTGAAGGCACAGAAGTCGAGACTTTAGCACTCACTTTTGGAGAGGAATGTGCAGAATATCGGAATGAATATCGTACCGGACCGAAACATTAATATTGTGTTAAACTTTCTTCAAGTTTTTACTTCAAGTTTACATTTCTATTTTTAATTCCGTCACGTACCGTAAGTTCATTTTTCCATTTCATATGTAGTTAGCTGCACATCAAAAGTATAATAAATGACAGCGAAGTTTTCACTTAATTTCAATGTACGATTTAATTTATTTAAGTGATTACTTTGAATATTACATAAAAGAAAATAAATTTAGGTGTGATGGTTCCTGCGTAGTAAGCATTCTTGCATCTAACCAGTAACTTTTTACCTAGTTCCTCCTGCCCGAATTTTTTTTGGTAAAAGGGGGTGTGAGACTAAATAATCTGCCATATACTTGCTGTGTTCTACAGCAGAAACTTTATTGCGTAAAGGGCGCCAAGGGAACGGCCCGGGCCGATTACATACTAGGCCGGACATACGTAATGGCTCTAACGACACACATTACATATGCCGACCCATACTGACTATCCGGTTAATTATATTTATATATCTAACACTCCACCTGAATCAAAGTAAACTATTAAATTGACTGTAGGTCCCAATACATCTATTCTGTGAAAATTATAAAAACACAAACTCAAAACTAATAATATTACTCACTCTTACCCTCACTCTCTCCAAGAGGTTATGTCGATTATGGCTACCCGGCTTGCTGGAGCAAGTATGCATCAATTAGATTACCTTTGGGAAACTACCCATCGTGGAACCTTTACCGATCCCTTTCAGGATCTATCCGAGCTACCTAGGAAGACTATCACGCAGTATGGAAACGCACTTTAATAACTCGTATGAATAAAGAACTGACTCTTTGACTTCCACGTCACAGACTAACGTAGGAACAGGTCTTTTGCTTTTCAGTTAACATTGGTATTATTGACTGTCCGGCCTATTGACAAATCAACTATCCAAGTAACGGTGAATTAAATTGAAATAGTAATGACCAACGCTCCCCCTTAGTTATTTGTCAATATTATAACTACTGTCACAAGTGTCATATCGTTCTTAAGCAAATGAAAAATTTGCGAGCGCTTCCCGTAAGGGGTATCAAAAGTCACTAAAAACTATATATATAGAAACGTCATAGGTGCGAGGAAACAAGTGAAAAGAAAGATAAGCGAGCAATACTACAGTGCGTAGAAATGAAATGTCTCCCTTGTCCCCCGATACCCCGTCCAGAAATGTCCGGTCGGCGGTGGCACTGGTGTAGGGCCGCATCGTGAATGTTAATCCACTTCTAGACGCAGTCTGTCGCTATCGTTACCTTCGGAGTCCTCCA
>WBZZ01003983.1:0-32500 GCA_019918135.1 Paulinella micropora
CACACACACACACACACACACACACACAAACACACACACACACAACGAGAAAGAGAGAGAGAGAGAGAGAGAGAGAGAGAGAGAGAGAGAGAAAGAGAGAGAGAGAGAAGAGAGAGATCATTGAATATTGATAGAGAGGGAGACAGACAGACAGACAGACAGACAAACAGAGAGACAGACACACACAGACACAGACACACAGACACACAGAGACGCAGACACACAGACACACAGACACACAGACACACAGACACACAGACTAACACACACACGGAGAGAGAGAGAGAAGGGGGGGGGGGGGGGGGGTGGGGGGGAGGGAGGGAGGGAGGGAGATAGTTGAAGATTGAAAGAGAGATAGAGATAGATAGATAGATAGATAGATAGATAGATAGATAGATGGATAGATAGATGGATAGATAGATAGATAAATAGATAGATAGATAGATAGATAGATAGACAGATAGATAGATAGATAGATAGATAGATAGATAGATAGATAGATAGATAGATAGATAAATAGATAAATAGATAGATAGATAGATAGATAGATAGATAGATAGATAGATAGATAGATAGATAGATAGATGAAATATCGACTAATGCCAGAAAAAAGGAGCTTCTGATTTCGTCAACCAGGAAGTCTGTGGGTAAAGTATTAACCCGATGCCCAGCTAAGCCGTGATGTTTGCACGGAAGGGACTGATACAGGCAATACCAAAGCTTCCTAGTACCAGGCGGGGCCAGGGCTCGTTCCATAAAGCGCCCCTTGCAGAACGAGCTCCCACCTCCGTTACAGAGGGCCCAGTAAGCAGATGGAGTTTCGAGACTGTCGACAGTCTAGTATAAACCGACAGAGCACTGTGGGTTTTATTCCGGGCTCAACAAGCGAGAAAGGGCACCCTGAGGGAACAGGATTGTGCTTCCCGTCGCTATTTCGGCATATGACTTATAGGCGTATGGCTAGGCACACATAAGGCACCCCACCACGGGCCCAGCACACCCACACCATCCCCTAATTCTCTGTCTGTCGACAGATGGCACCCATTTCAAAAAATCAAGCCCAAGAGAGGGTCAGTGACACCTCAAGTGGCCTTGGTGTCAAATAGGTCAGCAAGGACAAGAACTCGGATACCGAGTGGCTTCCAAGACATCAACAGCAAGTTTGTGAAGAGTCAGCAGCAGTCGGTACGCACACACGCATACACGCACACGAAAACACTCACAAACACACACCCTAAACTCAAGAAAGGAATGGCTTCGGTCGGTTTTTGAGTTGGGAGAGAACCTTTTGCGAAGGGAAAATAACAGTGACCTATTGGGCTGAGCCCAGAAAGGCTCATAGAAAACCTTTTTATTCGTTCTCTTCCGTGGACACACAGGGGCGTGCAGATCACAGACAGACTTGTTTGCAAGTAACGAGTGTGGCGTGTACTCACAGGGTGCACAAGCATACGTCCGACTCGACTGGCGTACGAGCAAACTCAGCAAGGCTTTCCCCACGCAAAAGGGGGGTGAGTACAATTTTAACCTTGACTGATTGTTAGTGTGTGTGTGGGTTGGTTGTTGTGTTGACATGTGTTGTGTTTGATACAAGCATTGATCACACAACAAACGAGACACAGGAAAACAGAACAGACACATACGACACTGCTCGTTTCACACCCATGAAGGGTAACACAAACATTGCATGGTTAGGCCACACCACGAAGTCAACCACTGCAATACGTGTGGACATGTCTGAGGGAACAGACACAAACACCCCACCCGCCACAGGCGAGGGCTTCACAACTCCTGCAAGGGGAGGAAGCAGAGGGCACTGCCAGCCTTCAGGAAGACCCTATCCCTCGCTCCCCATGGAGAGGAGCAGACAATGGCCTCATAATCCCTGCTCGTACAATTAAAACTAGGGTCGTGGCAGAACGATATCAAGGTCGTGCAGAGGGATGGCCGAGAACACCGCTTGAGGAGAAGGAACAAGGGATTAACTACCATGAAAACTCTGCAGTTCTTTTGCCCCAACAAGTACGAGCATGAGGACTGGTTCAGGTGCATGTATACTGAGGGCACAACACAAGGGGCAGTAGGACTGATGTATCAGTGGCACCCCAGCCTCACAGCAAACGGCTCCATGACCATCCAGCACGTCATTGATCTATACAAAGCTCTAGCAGTTACGAGTGACGCCCTCCTTGACGTAGCGTGGCAAACCAACCACCAAAGGTATTCAGCACTACTGAATACGCTATTCGTCGATAAGGAACAGCAACCTTGTCTCACCTTTCCATACTCGGCAGAAGCCGATAAAGAGCTTGCCACTGATACACGTTGGCCCAATTCGGCAGGGTTGCTTTCCTTGGTTTCAGACCTACAGGCTTGGAACATAGTCTCGGCCAGGAACTTGGGGAATGCGGTCACCCTATGGGACCTAACCCTGTCCGAGGCCAAGAGCTGGAAACAACACCTTCTCCCCGCAGGGGACAATAGCCTACAAATAGCACAAGCACGGGACACACTAAACGAACTGCTCGACACAATCAAGCAGGGACAGTGGACCTGGGTAGGCAAGATGGCAACAAAGTTCAAATTTTTCAAAAGCAATTTAGTTTTCGAGAAATATGTCGTAAGTGGGAAAGTGGTGGAGGAAAAGATCACCCCCCATGCTGCAGTAAAGCTATACTGGTGCAATTTTTGTGCCATGTGTGAGCTGGTAGCACAGACCATCAGCGACATCTGACGCATCTATATTGCGAACGAGGTGAAAGTCACATAATATTATGGAAGTGATGGCAGACCCACCATCATCCCAGACGGGATGAAGTCGTAGTATTTCGACAAAGGTTTGTTGGCCCGCCTTCGGGAAACAGTGAGGGTGGAGGCCGCGAACGACCTCAAACACCCACTGAAAAACCGAAGACTGCAAACAACAACCTTGTCAAACAGGCCTTAGAACGGCTTAACACAGCTACGTACATCCATTCGACCAAGGCAAATATAACCCGCAAGTCAACATCGACTACGGCGAGGGTATTTTGCTGTTGTTGGGCTATACTTGTTTGGACAGCTCAGTTGGGCAGTTAAGCCTGACTGCAGCGGACACCAAACAAATTTTAGCCAACAAAGCTAGTCGGTGGGCTTCTCAGGACTTGCTCACTAACAGGTGGGCCCTGTGGGACGAAGAAGCAGGTAGGCTGATTACGGAGGGAACGCTGCGAGCCGCTGCGAGGCCTCACTACCTGCTCGAAAAATTCGTTCGTGGGGCAAACTGGGGATATATGTGCGATCCCGACATAGTCGCGGACCTTGTATCGGCAATGGCACGAAGGATGTGGGATGCAAATATACCTCACAACGAGATCGTAGATCTTCCACAAAAAATCATGACTCCCCTGGTCAGAGCCGACCTCGCGATGTTACTGATGGCAGTACTTAAGGGTATAGCCAAAGCAACAACCGCAAAGGTCGAACGACAGAAAAACTATACATTCGACAAGTCTTGTCCAAGGCACAAGAGTCTGACGATAAAACGTTTGCTCTATGTCATCCTCCTGTTCTGCTCTCTCACCTCTCTCTGTGTCTATCTCAGTAGAATAAGGTACGTAAGTATGAGACACATCACATTGCCAACCACATATACAAGGAGACAAACAACAGTATATGTCATTGTACGCAGGTAGGTTGGATCTTTGAGAAAGGTGAGAGGATAGTTGTCAAGCTTGTACCCCCGAGCCCGATGAATCATCGGACTCAGGAGCCTCACTTGCTTCAGGAGGGGGGTTAGGTTGATTGGTTGTTTCCGTATCAAGGTGAGACTGCGTGGTGGGTTCATACCATTCATTGGGGTTGAGTGGTTTGGTCCCTGGGGCATCAAAGACTTAACTTTCGTATACATCGGCTAGTCGAAGTATCCAAATGGGATGGAACGTTTGTGAAGAAGATCTTCGGTCCTTTGAACAATCAGGATGAACGCCTACTAAGGGCAACACTCCTGCTACAGGCTATGCACGCTGTGGGGATCTCGTTGACAGACCATCAGCCAAAGGCCGATGAACCCCAGTTTGACATACTAACTTTTGTCACATCCACCTCGTGGGAGATCACTCGTATACGGGGTCCAACCCCTATCAGCGATCCTCCTCGAGCTCGTCGAACCCATACTGGTCATCATCGTCGAGCTCGTCCAGCTCTTTCGAACCCGTATTGGGGCCAAGGTCTCACATCGGGTTCGGGACGTTCGCCGAGTCCATACCAATCCACATCCTCACCATGGGATTAGCCCCAACCCAATGTTACTTGCAACAGGCAAACACGGGCTTTCAGTCACCAACACTGGAGGGCTTGAGTTCGCCGCCGCACACGTATCAACAAACACAGTACACACCGCCCACATTCTCACAGCCTCCTGCACTGCCGGTGTACACACCGCCCCCTTTCATATTGCCTCCCGCACCGCCAGCAGGTCAGACACAAGGGGCCCCGCCCTCACGTCAGCCTGCGGCGAAGAAGAAGAAAACACGACCTATCGCATGCCCAACCAATCAACCTCTCAGTGGGTTGCCCATCGATCATGGTCCGGCTAATTGTCCACATAGGATACAACGGTTAGACAGGCTTGGCAATGCACCAGCGGCCAAGTCTAACACCCTGTGCGACTATTAGTAATACCATCACGCTCTTGCTGTCAACGGCATAGCGGACCCTCGATTCTGGGTATGACCATGCCTTATGGGTGAGTCGTGTCAACGTTGGCACACATACCCGGGCACCCCACAACATCCGGTAGCGATGAAGAGATACATACGCCGATACTTGGCGGGAGAATCGAAGGTGCGAAGGCCGGAAGATGGTGATTGGGTGCCCTGCCCAAAACAGCAAGCACATATGAACCTGCCATTCCCGGACGTTGATGAAAACGGACGGGTCTCACTGGTGCCAAACGGGCACGTGGCGGGTTGGTGCGCCGCGTTCGATGCGGAGGCCGAAACCCTCAAGAGCCAATTCCCGGCGGCGGAAAAGTTCGCGGCATATGCCAGCACAGGTGTCACTCCTGCTCCAGACGGGTACGCCCGCCGCACGCAAACGCAAACGCAAACGCTCACAACGCGTCACGTGTGGTGTGCAGGCCAAGGCCAGCAAGCGGGACAGAAGTCCTCAAAGAAACGCCGATATAGAGGCTAGACGACCAGTAGAAAGGACACACCCCGGGGCACGTAAGCGGGTGCGCTTTGCGCATCCGTTGGAAGCGGTAGCCGCCGCAGAAGGTGCAGGACCAGCTGTCGTGACAGACACGGTGGTGACCAGACCACTAGTAGATAGGGTGATGGCGATGGAGGCCACACCAAGGCCAGGTCAGGTGACACCAGCCAACATTGGATCACCGACGGCTAGGGTTGTTGTGTCCCCACCTGCACCAATAGTAGATAGGACAATAAGAATGGAGGCCACACCAACGCCAGGTCAGGTGACACCAGTCAATATTGAATCACCGACGGCTAGGGTTGCTGTGTCCCCTTCTATATCACTAGTAGATAGCATTACGGGGGTCACAGACTCCTCAGTAAATAGTTCTGCTACGGCAGGGGTGAACAAAGGGATTATTAACAGAGGGGCACAACAGTAGTCGTGGCCGTACACCTTCACCTGAGGTGACGACCATCCGCGATCATGTACAGGCGGACCCTCATATATCTCCACCCGAAGACGATGTCACACAGGCGACTAGTGAGGATGATGGTAAAATGGATGGGCTAGGTTGCCGTGTCCGCACAGCGGGCACCTGCGTAAGCAAGGCAGGTTCCATCCCAGTCGCCTCGCTACAGAAAACCGCCCTTTTTAAGAACAAGGTGATTAACATTAAAGCCAGGGCAAAACAGTTGATAGTGCCTCAAAGGTCTTTGCTCGGTCGCAATGTCAGACTAGCCCCGGGAACGGTGGCCGGTTCAGATTTAATCACCCGAATATACCGCAATGTTAATCACGCTTTCCCCCCATACACAGAAAACACGTATACCGCATCCCCATTCGCAGCACAGGAAACTGTAGTGCTCCCGGGTCCACGGGATGGCCCGCAGGTATGCTTGGCGATGCACAACGCCGGATGGCACGCAGGTATGCTGAAATGGAACTGCGACAAGCCTTAACGTCGGTAGCCGTGCCCCAGGACCTCCCGGCAGCGGAGGCAAGGGACATGAGTTACACCCGGCTGTATTGGCGGGAAATCAACGCCCACCTGGACACCGGTAACGACAGCATGGCACAAATCACTTTCGCAGGTAAGAGATTTATGGATAAATTCGGAAAGTTATTCGATTTCACGCGTGAAGGAAACTCGGATATATTCGCGGGGCTAACGACGGACGAAGTGCGATTGTTGGTCGTTACGTTGACGGTACAATTCCCGACTGGCATGACATACACCATACATGTATTGGTTGTGCCAGATTTCCCGGGTACAATAGTGCTGGATAAGCCAGACCTCAAGATGATGGAAGCGCAGCTCCTCTTGGGGCAGGATGTGATTAAGTATGGAAAGGGACGCCATGTGTCGGAGTACCCTATACTTAACTCCAGCCCGGACCGTCCGACAGAGCATCCGTATAGGGGAAGGGCACAGGTGACTTTGATCCCTCCCGCACCACCCATACCGCATGATATACGGACGCAGCAACGTGTAACGCCCGCTGGTACAGCATGGGTGTACACGAATGTCTATGTCCCGGACTTGACCGGCCCGTGGGCGGGTTTCGAGGATTTGGCGGCTAAACGCGAGGCCCAGATCTTGCTACTAAGGAAGCAAGAAGAGTCGTGGCATGGATTTGACCGAACCTACCTCTATGGAGGCGGGCAGAAGCAACCACACGAATTCATAAGGGTCAAGTCTAGTCTAGTTTTCCACGCATCCAAACGCCTCACGGAGGATGACAATGTCATGGAAAAGCTAAAATAATGGTATCGACATCAGGGATCGGAACCCATCCAGCCCGAGAGTCTATCCAAGGTACCGAAACTCTTGGCGGATAGACTGGATCGGGGCGAGGACATTACCATCATACTCCCGATACACCCCACCGTGATGTGGTGGAGGGATGTATTGGATAGGGTGGTCGATGACCCAATCCCGATACCCAGCCGACAAGCTAAACCACTCATGGCATTCAGACTCGGATCAAGGCAGGATGGTCTGGCATACAGAACCAAACTACTGACCCGGAAAGTCGATGACATGAGGGAGCTGGCCTTTCAGATCTTTCCGGGATTCTATCAAAATCGGCAGCGAAGCAATACGCTGACATGATAGTAGAACTTCAGGAATTTGCAACATGGGACAACCAATCAACCACGCGATACCCGGGCAGGGACGCGAAGGATGATGTTGAGGATCCGGACTCCATCTTAGAGTACCCGGACGACCCGAGGGATCAGAAACCGGTCAAAAAGATAATCGACGAAGTCGTGGCACGACAATTGGGGTCACCAGACTTTGTTCGGGATCTCAAGGCTCAATTTCTGAAGAATAAGACCCTCTTCGGACCACTTGTAGCCGGCGGCGTGACGCACACTGCTGCCAAGATAGAGCGACAGGTGGGACAGGCGATGCTCGTCTCCGCGGATCACGCCTCAGCTACAAAGAGGAGCAGATCTGCGAAGAGATGATTCAAGACATGTTGGCTAAACGGCTCATAGAACCGTCATGGCGGAATATCGATCGCCGGTTCGGCTAGCGCCAAAGCCGGATGGCAAACAGCGGTTTTGTATCAATTACACGCGGCTCAATAAGATCATAAAGAGCGTTGAGGCACCAATCCCCGCATGCGGGACGGTCTCAATCGACTCCGGGAAGCTAAGTTCTTTACAAAGCTAGACCTGAAAAATGGATTCTGGAACATTCCACTGGATGTGGATAGTCGGGCACTGACGGCCTTTGCCGTTGGTGGGAGACTGTACCAGTGGACGGTACTCCCGATGGGACTGAAAAGCGCCCCGGCTATTTTCCAGGATTGCGTGAATCAGGCCTTGTCCGATCCCAAGTACGGCGATCCTAAGTTCGCTGAAACTTACGGGCATACTAACCAGTATAGCTTTTGCTACATTGACGATATCGTCATCATTTATTCGAATACGGAAGCAGATAGAGCACCTGGCCCACGTATCGGATATACTGAGACGCCTAGAAGCCTTCGGCCTCAGGTTGAACCTAGAGAAGTGTTCGTTCGCGAAGGATCACATCGACTATCTAGGGTAGAGGGTAAAGGATGGGGGTAATAGTGTTGAAGCCGGAGAAGCGGGACGCTATACGTTCCCTTCCACGCCCAAACACACGCACAGCGCTGCACTCCTTCCTCTGTATGGCACAGGTGTATTCGGAATTATTCCGAACTTCCAGGATTTTGTAAAGCCATTACGGGACTTCTGCCTTCACGGCGACCCGGACGGTGAATGGCCGCCAAAGGGTGCGGAAATATACACAAAGCTAAAGGAGGCGTTGACACGAGACCCCCTCACAGAGGGCGGATCGGTCTTGGTTCTCCCCGACTTTGAGAAGCGTTTTGTTGTAGCGACCGACGCGTCGAAATACGCGGTCGGGGCTGTTTTACAACAATACGACTCCGATCACAAACAGCTAAGACCGATCATGTTCGTCAGCAAGAAGTTGACGCCCGAACAGGTAAACTATTGCACCAGACAACGCGAAGCGTTGGCGATAGTTTGGGCGTTCAGTCGGCTGAGAGAGTACTTATGGGTGCTCTAAACATCTTGGTTCAAACAGATCACGCTAACCTCAGATGGCTCATGGACCGAGAACATACGGGACGACTGGCCCGATGGCAGTCGGAGCTAGCCCTGTATGATTTCACCATCGAGTACATTAAAGGCAAAGACAACACGGTCCCAGATAGCCTGTCACAGATGCCTCGGGTGAAAGGCTCCGTAGGCGATGGCTTAGATCGTTTTGCCTTAGACACTCCAACGGTCTGCCTAGTCGGATGGACTGCCGATGATGACTGTTCGGCCACGGAGCACACAGCAAATTTCAAAGACACGTTGCCGGCGGCATGGATATGAAAGTGGCGAGCCCCGAGGTGTTTGGTCAGTTGGCAAAGAGCTCGAAGGAATGGGGCCCTTCGTTGCTCACGCCATTGATCCGTTAACACACCCTGAAACAAGAGAAATAAGAGCCCATAAGAAAACTATGACCTGGCATGATGACCTCCTGTGGTATAAGGGGGCCGGCGGCAAGTGGGAAAAGACGCCATCGAAGTGGACACTGTGGGTTCCACCAAAGTTACGCAAGGCGATCTTGTTAGCCACACACCGTTCCGCTCTCAACTCACACACAGGAAGGGACAAAATGTCATGGTTCATATCGCGTAGGTTCTGGTGGCATGGTATGCAGAAATCCATCGCCGACACCGTCGACGCATGCGAACACTGTAAGCAAACCAACACACCACACAACAACGCTCAGAAAGGCCTCTATGGGGAATACAAGCTTGTTGAGAACCTATTCGAAACATTACATGTCGACTACATACTAGGACCGCAACCGCGATCGGAAGCCCACAATTATTGGTACATCCTAACGGCCATAGACCGCTTTTCGAACTATGTGTTCGCGGTGCCAGTTGCGGAAAAGGATGCAGAATCGACACGCGAGGCCCTGGTTGATCATGTCTTCCGATATACCGGGGTACCGAAAAATGTGTACAGTGATCGGGGATCGGAGTTTACAAACGACCTCTCCGCTCGGCTGCCCACAGTGTGGGGTTTTAAGTGAAAATACGTAACGGCATATTCGCCAGAGAGCAACGGCAAGATCGAGAGTCCATAGGCCGCTCAAGGCCGCGCTCCAGCAGTATTGTCGCGATAATCAGCACATATGGCATAAGGCCTTACCGTTTTTTGTGTTCTCCATGAACAACACCGCATCGAGGGCGTTGGGCGGAAAAGCCACAGGCGCTTCCCCCAATCTCCTAGTATACGGACAGCACTTGAGGATTCCGGAGGAGTTGGTGTTACCAAACCTCCCGGAAGGGGGTTTCTTAGAGCATGATGAGCTTATGGCCTGTCGCTTACGAGTCATGGCAGAAGCCAGACACTACGTCATGAAGGCGCGGGAGGCTGAGGAGGCTCACAAACAAAATCAACAGGCGCCGAACAAAGTCAAGTATGAGTCGGGAGAATACCATGCGGGGGACTTAGTCTTCCTGTACGTACCCCAGGTACCCAATTTGGTTAGCGTCAAACTCTTTCCGATGTGGCAAGGCCCATACACTGTTGTCGAACAGGTAGGTGCGTTGACATACCGAATCCAAGGAAAGGGCAAGACGCTAGTGGTGCACGTACGGCGGCTGATGCGTTTTAACCCCATGCTGGATCGTAACGAAACGATGACGGAGGCAGTACAGAAGCTAGAACATAGTTTACGGCCTCCGCCCAAGCGCCGAGACAAGACGGCCGAGGCAAAGGAGAACCCAAAACAACCCTTACCGGCCGTAGTCGAAGGGAACAATCCGAGCAATGACGAAGCAGAGGAAGTCGCGGCCGAACAAGCCAACGTTTCCGAGGGGGGCGTTATTGCACCACGACCGACCAACTACCTGCAATCGGAACAGGAGGAAAAGGTTGAACCGGTGCCGAGACTCCCACCAGCTGACTCAAAGTTGAGGTCGGCCGACGACGTGAAGAACATACACTGCCACGTCGGAAAGATATACTTTCTCCTGCCACCAGAGGCACATGTCGGGGACGACTGCTTAAATGATTTCTTCCTCATGAAAGTGAGGGAATGGGAACCGCAGACTCGGGTTACTCGCGCAAGTAAGGCGATCAAGGCCGAGCCGCCCGTACTGCAGTTCTATCGATCACACCAGGACCTCGACGAGCCAGAATCACGGATCTTTTATCCGGTATTCCGCGACTCAAACGAAGTCGAAATATTCTGGAAAGGCATCACGGACAATTGCGAAGGCTACATGCCGTGGCAAATACAGGCGTGGCCCAGGATGGTGCTGGATTACCCATTCGATCTACTGCACGGTCGAATCCCCTTACGGGCGTGGGATGAGATAGTAGCCGAGGGCATAGCGACCCATCTCATCGGGGCACCACCACCAGGCAAATACAAGAAAGCCAAATTAGGGCAGGCGAAGAAACGCAAGTTTGCCTAGCCTAGCATGATATGCGACACCTCAATAACATAGCTAACGCTGGTAGTATGCGAGATCCAAAGACCAATACTGAGTAATAACAGTAAGAAACTAGCCATAGAAAAGGGACACGGCTTTGGACTCCATATCTGTTAAAATACTACCTAAGTCCATTCTTCTTAGAGATAGCAAAAGAGAGCTTAACATGACATGATACACGGGAAAAGATCCTGCCTTACCCTCCGTGAGGTGCGACGGCCCTGAAGGTATCTTGACGGGCTAGTAGTTGGTGTTCCACCAGGGGTCGGAGTAACTTCCGGTTAACCACGTTGACGCGCAGCAATGGCCGTTGATGTGGTTGGCATTGCACATCATATCCACCTCCTCTCAAGTCGCATACCCGCCTCCCGCGGCAATGGCATGAGTGGTATATGATAAGTTATTCCCCACAGAGTGTCTTAAATATTATGCTCACTCTTGTCTGCTCTTTGTTTGGATGGAGGGGTTCTAAGGAACCCGACGGCCCGATATATATAAGCATATCTATACCACTAATACATGTAACACGTCCCTATATACCACCGCAAGTCGCGCAGTATACGGCGAGGGTGGACACACGCGGACAGCAAAGATGACCGGGGCACGGATGCACCCGCGTCGTCACGCTGTTGACCAGCGATTGAAACGAGCAGAGAGTCGAACACTGACACCAGAACGACACACACATCGCACATTGCTCGTTGTGCTTGGGCTGATATACTTACACACATACATACGAACTCACAGATATATACGTGATATAGGCACCTACCGGTGTATGTTTGGCACTGGACATCTGGTGGAGCAGTACCTGGGACTCCTCTTGGCTTGCGTGGCTTCGATCCTGGTGATACTCATAGTACACCTAGGGTTACAGGCGATCGCGGGAGAGGGGCAACGGCTCCCTCCTCCTGTGCGGAATAATCCGACGGTAACGACCCCGGCAGCAAGTCCGGAGGCGGACCAGCGTCGCGAAGCGGGGCAACCGGACGAACCAGACCCACCTGGGGAAGGAAACTTCAGGTGCGGGCACACACGCAACTCACCAGAGGGGACACCCCAAATCACAATGACCGCTCCGAGTAGTGGCGCAAACAACCATACCAGCAAGAGCGCACAGGGAAGCGAAATTCTGCAGCTCAACCTTGGCAGTCCCAATACACCGCTCACACCCGCCCGACACTCAGGTGGCACAACTCGGGCTAGTGTTGTGACTACACCGGAATCCACACGGGGAAAAGCTGAGGTCGAGTCCGAGATGTTGACGACCCCCACTGTGCCCTGTAAAGTCATCGGCTGACGAGGGGGAGAAACCGACTGAAGACAGTAGTACACCTTCATCGCCACGAACAGACGAGGACGTCAATCCCGAAGGGTTAAAGACCCCTCGACACACGGGATTCGCGTGGGATGCGGACGAAGAGGAGGGTCTATGCAGGCCTATGAGCCCCACGATGGAGGAACGCAGGGAGGAAGCCCATTACGATATTGGAAGAAAGTCGGGAATGAGGACAGACTTAAGCCCGACGTATACGTATACAGTGACAAACTGAACCCGCCCGAAGAGAAGCGGCCTAATGACCCGTCACGACCCAGGGATTTGGCGTACCAGCATCACCGCTGTCCGCCACCTAAGCCGACCGCACACTGGGACCGGGACGAAGTCTTCACTGCATACTTACACGCCTCCGATAATATCTTCGGAGTGTATGGGCCGATCGACCGACCGATATACGTATATTCGGAACGGGGTCCGGTACCGCTGCGAGTAAAGAGGGTTGTAGCACCGGGCGTGTATAGAACATACCGCATCGACACGGACACGATGTTGAGAGGTATGAGACGCGTTTTGAGACCCAGCCAATAGGTTGTACATATCTTTAGACACTTCTACCTTCGCCTCAGCGAATTAGACACTTGCCGGGTGGAAATAAGAAAATGTCTGCAGACAACCAAACCAAACAAACAACGCCTAATACGCCAACGGCACCCTTGACACTGGCATAGCGCCCCGGCGTTCATTCCTCCAATGGACGAGGATGCACGGAGGCCTTGAACAATTACGATCAATGCCTCCCTGTATTCTCGGGATCACAGATCCTCCGGACGGACTAGGGCCGAGACACGTGCTGGGGACGCGGAACCTTAGAATTCCTCGGAGGTTTGCTTCAGACCGGATGCAAACCGCCCAGTAATGCTAGGATCACAGATCCTTCAAAGGGACCAGAGCCGGCGCAGAGGCTTGGGACAGGTTGATAGTGGTACTTCTGCCGATCTGGTCGCCAAAGCAAGACCAGAGCGGGCGAAGTAGCAACTGTTGTACCAGAGCTGTTGCAAGTACTGGTGATCCTCAACCTCGGGAAGTTTGAGGGACGCTAGCACATGCGGGTCAGAAACCCGGAAAGGCGCGGCGGAAAGACCCAACGACCAGAGCTGTTTCACGTGCTTGCGACCTTGAATCTCGTGAAGTTTCAAGGGCACCAGCAAATGAGGGTCACAGAACCGGGAAAGCATGGAAAAAGGACATGGCGAAGGGATGGTTTGACAGCAACATGATCATGCCGTTGTACGTCTATGGCAGATCGCCATAGAAGGGGGGAGGAGATAGTTCCAAATTCAAATTCAAATTTGAACTCGAAAATCTCCAAACTCAAATTTGCATTTTGTAAGCACCGGACGTACAACGGGGATGAAGGGAAAAACTCAGCGGTCACTCAAGCTGCTCAATGGGTTGTCTCCACAGGAGCCGAACACCCATGAGGAAACAGACCCGGAAAGTGAGCTCTCATCCGACTATATTTACCAATCTACCCCTATTAGCTACGGTTCCCGTATAAGACGGGAGAAGGGATTGTAGGCGCAGATAGGTAAATATGCGACCTTTTCTTATACCCCTATATACAGTGATGTATAGAAGAGCTATATCTCGTTAAGATGTGGTTATATCCGTTTTTATTTATATACTTTTGAGCCGGTTGAAAACGATAATATTACGATTCATAGCCGGTACTACTTTTTAAGCAGGATAATATTATCGTTAGGGGTGACATTGGGAAATGCCTCTATTTTTCCTTTTTGTTGCTTGGCTCTGACAGTCTCCTATATTTTCCGCCATACTTGTTTCCTCTCCTTGCAGAGGAGGAAGATTAGGTTATTTTCAGAGTGCTTTGGAATTGGATGGATTGATACCCCGGCTTGCAATAAATAATATCTTTTGATTATAACCGACAAAATGTTGCTGTCGTATCATCCCTTCGCCGTGTCTTTTGCCGTGCTTGCTCGGGTCTGCGACCTCTCATGTACTGGTGCCCTTGAAACTTTACGAGGTTCAAGGTCGCAAGCACGTGCAGCAGCTCTGGTCCCCCTGAAGGATCTGTGATCTTCAGATGAGGTGCTCGTGTCCTCAAACTTTCCGAGGTTGAGGGTCATAAATACGCCTGGTAGCTCTAGTCCCCCTTGAAGGACCTGTGATCCTAGCATTACTGGGCGTTGTTGTTGCTGTTACTGTTGTTGTTGTTACTGTTGTTGTTGTTGTTGTTACTGTTGTTGTTGTTGTTGTTGTTGTTGTTGTTACTGTTGATGTTGTTGTTACTGCTGCTGCTGCTGTTGTTGTTGTTGTTGTTACTGTACGGGCGCCGCAACCTAGTGTTTTACGTTAACTTTTCGCAATCCAACGTCGAGTGGCCGGATTCCCAGCTACAGGAAAAATTCTATGAGTTCCTGCGTCAAAGTGGATTGGTAGGCATAGACCGCGGTGCGGAGTTCATGGTCAAAAGAGTGCAGGTACCTCTGCCCCGGGCCCGTCGTACCCCGTCATGAGAGAGTCGTTGCTTGTTGCACGGGAGTGTAAAATTGGATTGTAGCGCAGTTTGTTGATGAATTGCATACGCAGGTACCAATTTCACGCGAGGGCGGCGACCGCGCGATGAATATGCTCGCGTTCCTGCTACAGCTTCTTATGGATACGTCACCACAAGCACTGTTGCTTGGGGCGCCGAACCTGCAGCTGCAGGTGGGTAAAATTGTGACTTCGCGGCTGTTGCTAGCTGCTAGCTGTGATCTTGTCGGGTTGTATGTGCTGGTAGTCAAGTGTTGTAAATCTGCGATGTAGCGTGATGCGTGTTTCACTCTGTCTGCAGAAAACCCAGGACTGGCGACAAGAACCATACAGGCAGAGGTTGAGAGAACGTCTGCAGCGCCTAATACAGCATGATCGAGGATCGTTACCAGTTGAAAGAACGTCTGCCCCTAATGCAGAAGTTGAGAGAACGGCCGCAACGCCTAATGCAGAATTTGAGAGAACGGCCGCAGCAAAGAGAAAGCAGAACGCACCGAAGGAAAGGAACAAGAAGAACAAGAAGAGCCAGAAAAACAAGAGCAAGAACAACAAGACCACTTGCAACGCGAGCAAAGGTAGAAAAGCTGAGCCTCCTTCTTCTTCTACTTCTACTTCTTCTTCTTCTTCTTCTTCTTCTCTTCTTCTTCTTCTTCTTTTGCTTCTTCTTCTTCTTCTTCTTCTTCTTCTTCTTCTTCTTCTTCTTCTTCTTCTTCTTCTTCTTCTTCTTCTTTTGCTTCTTCTTCTTCTTCTTCTTCTTCTTCTTCTTCTTCTTCTTCTTCTTCTTCTTCTTCTTCTTCTTCTTCTTGTCCTTCTTCTTGTCCTTCTTCACCTTCTTCTTCTTCTTCTTCTTCTTCTTCTTCTTCTTCTTCTTCTTCTTCTTCTTCTTCTTCTTCTTCTTCTTCTTCTTCTTCTTCTTCTTCTTCTACAGAGCAGGAAAAGGACGAGGAGGAAGAAGGGCACCAAAGGACGGGCAAGGGTGAGCAAGAACAAGCGAAAGAGGAAGAGGAGCAAGAGGACGAGGAGGAAGAAGGGCACAAAGGGAATGGCAAGGGTGGGCAAGACAAAGGCGAAGAGGAAGAGGAGGGAGAGGAGGAAGAGGACAAGGAGGAAGAAGAGCAAGAAGGGGAGGACACGAGTGGGCAAGACCAAGAGAAAGAGAGAGGAAAGGAAGAGGAAGAGCACGACAAGCAAAAGAAGCAGCCACAAAAGGATGAGGAAGAAGAGAAACAAGAGGGCGACGAGCAGCATGACGAGGGGGGAGAGGATGAGGAGGAACAAGAACAGGAGGGAAGTGACAAAGAGAAGGACAAAGAGGAGGAAGAACAAGAGAAAAAGAGGTCGACGAGCAGGATGACGAGGGGGGAGAGGATGAGGAGGAACAAGAACAGGAGGGAAGTGACAAAGAGAAAGACAAAGAGGAGGAAGAACAAGAGAAAAAAGAGGTCGACGAGCAGGATGACGAGAGGGGAGAGGATGAGAAGGAACAAGAACAGGAGGGAAGTGAAAATGAGAAAGACAAAGAGGAGGAAGAAGAAGAGAAAAAAGGGGGCGACGAGGAAGATGACGAGGGGGGGAGAGGATGAGGAGGAACAAGAACAGGAGGGAAGTGATAAAGAGAAAGACAAAGAGGAGGAAGAAGAAGAGAAAAAAGAGGGCGACGAGGAAGACGGCGAGGTGGGAGAGGACGAGGAGGAAGAGGACGAGGAGGAAGAGGACGAGGGAGAAGGAGGAAGTGGAACTCGCAGGAACAAAAAGCGGAGGAAGTTAAAACGGCGGGTACACGGAAAGGCTACTTCACGACGTAGCTCCAAGAAACCCAAGAAAGCCAAGGTTCGCGACGGGGTGGGGAAGGTAGGCAGGAAGCTTCGCCGCAAGGGTTACACCGAGGAAGAGCTAAAAGAGGTGGGTGATGGAAAACTCGCGGACGTAGTCAAGCAGTACTTGCGGGAAAAATCGAAATACCGCACGTATTTGTCTGATACGGAATGGAGCATGGCCATCGAGGAAGTGAAAGCGTGGAAAAAGCCAAAGGTAGATGAAGCTACAGAATACTACTACCAAAAGTATAAGCAATCCAAGAAAAAAGGCAAGCGGCTGCTGATGGTAAGGCAGGATAAGAGCGGTAAGGAGGCGCTGTACCTTGTGATCCACTGAAGATCAAGAGTACCACGTGACAAGGAAAATGGAGGGTGGATGAAAACCCTGAACAAGGTGAACGCTGCTTTGAAACAAGTTCGTGCATACCAGCACCCGAGCGTGGAGGCGAAGCTGAAGGAAGCAGCAAGCGTGCTCGCGGCGAAGAGTTTCAACAAGGCGGTGCCACAAGGGGCCGTGGGTACCTACAGGAGGGTCCTGCGGCTGCGTGATCTTCTGCCGGTCCTGCATCTCGCGCATGCACATGAAGGACGCAGGACCCACAACAAAGGAGGCAAGGCTATGCACAGTAACGTAGAAGAAACCTACGTGAACCTTCCACGAGATCTGTGCCAAGTGTACAGTAGGCACTGCACGTGTTGCCTCATTAACACGAACAAACACCAACCTTCTCAGCCACGACCTATCCACCGACCGATGTGTCTGTTTTTCAAGTATTATATGCTCCAGTTTGATTGTTTCAAGGATGGGAATCACTGGGTTGTGCTGGCTGGAGACCACGCAACCAAGATGTACTGGGCAAAGCATCTCGTATCAAGCAAGGGCAAGGACCTCAAAAATCCAAACTCCCGTGCAGTGGCAGAATTTTGTGAGCATGTCATGCAGTTGCTGTCTCAAGCTGGCATGACAGTGTCTCCTATCGTGTACGTGGACCACGGCTCAGAGTTCTTCGGGGAGTTTGTTAAGATTTTGGAAAGGGACTGGGGCGTCAGCAGGGCAGCAGGCAACTTGAGGCGGTCGAGGATCAGGAGGCCGCAGGGACGGGGCTTCATTGAGCGAGCGGTTTCCGTCGTAAGGCAGCAGAGGAGGATGATGTTCAAAAAGATCGGTGACGTGAAGACGTATACTGTTCAACTACAGCACACGATAGAATCCTTGAATAACAAGAAAAGGGTCAGCGAGGATGGGGATACACCCGTGCAAAGTGAGCAGGTCTTGCCTGTTTTCTGGTGTTTGTTATTCAAGGATTCTATCGATTATGGTATGAATCTGTCTTGGGTGCAGACTATGCTGCTGCCGATACCAGGTATATCTATCGACCTGAACCTCGGGCTCGGTGCGGATGAAGAAGTGGACCTGGGCGTACTGTAGGAGTTGCCGGACGATTTGTCACAAGCAGACGAGTCGGAGACGGACGACACGGAGTGGGACTTCGTTCCTGACGACGACAGTGAAGAGGACCGAGACGACAGCGATGTTCCGGAAGGGCAAGAAGGAGACAAAAAACTAAAACTCGCTGGCCGACACCTGACGGAGGACGACAAGGCAGCGTACAGGTGGGACAAGGAAGAGTGGGAAGCGAAACTGACCCAGAAGGACTTGGTGCCCTCCAAGCTCGCCAGCATTAAGAGACAGATCGCCAAACGTGACAGAGAAATTGCGGTGACCGCTCAGGACATTCGTGTTGGCGATACTGTGTTTTTCTTCCCAGAGACGCAAGACTTCACCACTAGTTCCGAAGCGGGAGCGTGAAACGTTTGGACTTTTCGGGGAGCTGATGTCACAGTGTAAGAAGTTGAAGCAGTCGATGCAAAGAAAACCGCTCATGTCGGAGTACACGATCCAGAAAGTCACTGTTGCGCAGTTGTGTAAAGCACACATGCTGATGGCCGATGATGACGAGAGTGAACGAGCTGCCAAGGAACAGGGGAGGACGATTGCGCAAAACATGCAGATGGCGGAGCCAGAACCAGCAATGGAAGGTTTGCAAGGGGTTGATAGTGATCAGCGGCGTACACCAGGCGAGCGCAAGGCCAAGATAGTAATGATCACAAAGGCGATACCAGTCAGTGAGAAGGAACACAGCGACAAGTCTACGTCTTCGGCACCAGCACCTGACGCAGGCAAGAATCACCACTGGACCAAGGCAATCCCTGCGAACCCACAGCTGAAGAAACTCATTGGCAGGAAAACTAACAAGCGAGGACCATCAGGCAACAGTGGCAAACCAACGGGAGTGAAACCTGGCAACAACGCTAACCAAAAGGCTGCAGGCCAGGGAGCAGGAAAAGGCGCGGAAGCAGGAAAACAGTCTCGCCGGAAGCTTGCAATGAAGCGGTCAGATGTCGGGCCTACCTACGCGGGGCTGTCAAACACAGAGAATACATGCTGCATCAACGCCCCTGTGGTTTGCGAGTTTGCTTTTTCTTGTAACGCGCAGCAGCGAAAAGCTTGTACCAAGACGTCCTGCCCGGACTGCGCCCTCAAGAAGCTGCGCCGCACCGTGCATAGTGTGAGGGAAACCGGGCCAAGAGTTGTTGACGCAAGCGATACGTGGCGTTCTTTGCGTGTGCAAGGTATTGGTGTCCAGCAAGATGCTATGGAATTACTTGCAGGTATGCTAGAAGTGGCACGTGGTGTGACCAGGGAGGAATGGCATTCCAAGCTTCCTACTTGTGGAGGCAGGCCCACCAAGAGGGATTGCCCGGTCTCCTTAAACTCCGAGAAAGCGAGGATACAGGAACATTTTGCAGCCAAGGAACTGTTTGTGGTCCGCGGCTTTGCGTGCAGACAGTGTCGGACAAAGCACAGGTGGATCCACAAAGAAGTTAACCTGGAAGAACACGGGCTGTGGGATTTGCCGCTGCTCCCTGAGTCAGAGGACGAAAAGCAACAGAGCGTGACGAAAATGTTGCAGCTTGCGTTTGCGCCATATGTGCAAGACGAGAAAAGCCGATACGATTGTCGGCAGTGCGGTCGCAATCAGAACGGTCAAGTGATAACAACGCCATTTCTGCAGCGTTGGCCGAAAAAGCTACGACTCAGTATTTCAAGGGGAGCGTACCTCAAGGGTCTGGAACAGGATGTACTGGGGAATCCGAAGACGGACACTTGGATCATGACATGGCCAGTGCATGTGCCGTTGGAGTTTGCTGTGCCGCTGGCGTCGGATGTCTGGGACCCGAGCGCGTGGGCACCAAGTCGCCTGACGGGTCCCGGGTCGGGTAGGAAGTACACTCAGTTTTAGTGCACGATGAGTCCTCCAGCTTCCGGCATGGGCACTACTGGGCGATTGTGTGGTGTCCGATTCTGGAGAGGTGGTTGCGGGTGGACGACCATCGTGTTACTGTCATGCCTGAGCATTGGAGGCTGGACGGACCACATACTGCGTCCAAGTGTGTTTTACGAAAGGGAAGAGCCTGAGGTGGAATGGGATATCTCCAGTCAGGGGCTACATCTTGATGATCACTGGGAAAGCTATCGAACGCTACTGTCTCTGGTAAGGATCCCAGGAAACCTCTAGCTGAGTGATGTATGAAAAACGAGATGAATGCATGTGCTCATTGAAACTCTGAACAGTGAAGGGCTATGAGCACAGTGTATCAAGGAAATGAACACGAGAGAGTATGTTCTTGTTGCGGTATTGCAGGAGGGAGTGTCTTGTTGGGCTTGGTGTGAGTAGGTCCCCGAGAAGTGGCTGATGGAGGCACAGGTAAGGATAGGCGTACAAAGCGAAGAGTTCCAGAGGCTGTTGATACGGGAGCAAGAAGCGGTCGTACAGGCCGCCGGAGAAGAAAACACTGACACGGGCATGATGGACACGCGAGTGCTGCTAGCGGTTGAGGTCAAGAAGCAGGTGTACGTAGGAACAGTCACGCAGGCGGCCTCGGATTTTTCGAGTGGTGAGATACACGTGTGGCACCCAGAAGGAATTCGCGCTGCACAGGCAGCGACCAGGAATAATAAACAAGCCCCTTCTGCTTTGTATAAAACACTGGCTCCCTTGTACGTGGATGGGGGCAAAAACGTCCAGTATTTGGTGAGTCACAGCATAGATCGAGCCAGGAATGTTACAGACCCCTGGGCGGTGTCGATGCAATGGGACAAGAACTGCACTGTGATAAGCAAAAACATCCGCATGACGACTGGGTCGGAGCCAGGACGTATGGACAGAGCGCAGTGGCAAGCTTTGAGTGACTTTGTCGCAAGCAGGAAAGATTGGCAATTTTACGTCCTGAGAGAGAAGGAAAGGGAAAGCAAGAGACAGGCAAGCCAAGAGGCGAACGGACAAGATGGCAAACATGCAAGGGAAGCTCTTTATGGTTCACCAGCAGTAGTGAAGGTGGGGAATGGAAACCAAGGGTCAGAGCGGCAAGCGCGTGAGAACGGGAATGTTGAAAGGCGAAGTACTGTTTTCGGATCCAAAACCAGTAGTAGTAGTAGTAGTAGTAGTAGTAGTAGTAGTAGTACTACTACTACTACTACTACTACTACTACTACTACTACTACTACTACTACTACTACTACTAGTACTAGTACTAGTACTAGTACTAGTAGTACTAGTAGTAGTGGTGGAGGTGGTAGTGGTAGTAGTAGTAGTAGTAGTAGTAGTAGTAGTAGTAGTAGCAGTAGTAGTAGCAGTAGTAGTAGTAGTAGTAGTAGTAGTAGTAGTAGTAGTAGTAGTAGTAGCAGCAGCACCGTCACGAGTAGGGGAAGTGTAGCAACAAGAAACAAGAATGTGCGCAAGCCAAGCAGCAGCAGCACCATTGTTAGTAGCTATAGGGGAAGTGAAGCAACAGGAAACAAGATGCGCAAGCGTGTATTAAAACGCATGATAGAGGAGGACGTGGACGCAACCATGACGAAAGAACAGCGTCCCGTGGACTCTGACGAGGAAATAGTTGAATGGGCTAAACGACGGCGCATTTGGGGTTAGTAACGGCCGAAGTGTAGGTTGGTTGTAACCCTATGATTCACGATTAAAAGTGCCATACACTCTCTCTGTCTCTCTCTGTGTCTTGCTCTTTCTCTACAGGGCGGGAGATTGAAGTCAGCGACGACAGTGATGACGACAGTGTGCAAGTCACCAAGGTAGTAGAGGGCAACGGTCCCAAAACAGTCAAGGCCGAATAAGAGCTGGCGATATCATCAGGTATTGGAACACCTTCACGCGTTTTGGATCTCCAGAAGGGGAATACCTCGTAAGTCAGGTCACGGAAGTAGATCCTGGAAGTACAACTTGGCCGCTGCGTGTTCGGACTTTTGGTTTTAAACCCTCTCCTGGGATTGACGATTATGTAGAAGTGCTGAATAGGCCAGGACGTGTATGGCAGGAGGTGTCTGAGTATCATTTGGTGAAGGGCCGCGTATCTCTTCGGAAGGCGAACGCGGACTTGGAACTCCTTAACTCTAAAACTCTAGTGGGAGCGCTGGTGCAGATTTGAAGAACAAATGTGCGGGAGAAATCATTGGCTTGAAAGTGTTAGCTAAGAAGGTGGGAAGGGAAACATTTGACTTGTTAGCTGAAAACAGTCGTTGGAAGTTAAGTTATGATGAAGTTATGAATTTTGACATGGCGGAGCTTGGTTGAGCTTGTTGATCGGGGTGTCACAATCCTTACCTGTTCAGGACAAAGAAGCGTGGCAAAGACTTACGTGTTGTGGGAAACTTGTTGGAAATTAAAAGTCTTATTTCGTTATCATGGACTGCGGCGGTGAGAAAGACCTTTAAGTAAAAAAGATTATGCCGGTAATGACAAGTTCCTCGATATTGAAGTGTTAATTAGCTGCAGGGATGCTGTAACAGGGATGCTGCAACAGAAGTGTTTGGTATGAACCCTCGCAGAACGGAGCAAGCGTTAATGTAAGTGGTAGTGAACACGCTGAGTGTTTCCACACAAGGGAATGTGCAGGCGCAAGTGTCTGCTGTGCACAAGGTGAGGCTGTCAAGATACATATAGTGGCAAGGGAGCGAAAAGGGAATGGTGTATAATATCTGCCCCAAGTGCATGGAGTTGGACGCTGCATCATGTACATTTGGTTCTTTCGACGGAGTTCCGGGTGCAGCGGTGGAAGTGGAAATTAATACCTGTATCAAGGGCATGGACAGCGGATCATGTAACGAGCAAGTTTGAGGCGGGAAGAAGAAAGTATGGGTAAGGTGCACGGTAAACAGCGCCCACTTCGACCTCAGGTTTGAAAGTTCGTCGTGGGTGGTACGTTGGGCGGGGGGGGGGGGGGGGGGGCGGGGGGGGGGGGGGAGTGTGGGAAGAATTAGTGGTAAGGTGCACGGTAAACAGGGTGCAGCCGACCTCGACGTAAGGGCTGACCTCGACCTAGGTTACGAAAGTTCGCCGTGGGTGTTGCGTTTGGTGGGAAATGCCAGGAAAAAGTAGTGATGAAAGGTTGGAGGGGGCAAGGAGCAAGTCTGGGTAAGGTGCAAGGTAAACAGGGTGCAGCCGACCTCGTCCTAAGGGCTGACCTCGATCTAAGTTACGAAAGCTCGTCGTTGGTGGTACGTGTGGTGGAAAATGGCAAGGAAAAGTAGTGGTGAAAGTTTGGAGCGGGAGGGAGCAAGTCTGGGTAAGGTGCACTGTAAGCAGGGTGCAGCCGACCTCGACCTAAGTGCCCACCTCAACCTAAGTCTCGAAATTTGGTCCTGCGTGTTACGTGTGGTGGGAAGTGTGGGGCAGAAGTCGTGGTGAAAGTTTGGAGCGGGAAGAAGCAAGTCTGGGCGAGGTGCAAGGGAAACAGTGGTAAATCCGACTTCCACCTAAGCGCCAATCTCGACCTCAGGCTTGAAAGTTCGTCCTGGATGATGTGTTCGGTGGGAACTGTGAACAAGAAGAAGTGGTGAAAGTTTGGAGCGGGAAGGAGCAAGTCTGGGCGAGCTGCGCTGTAAACAGGGTAAATCCGACCTCGACCTAAGCGCCGACCTCGACCTAAGTCACAAAATTTCGTTCTGGGTGTTACGTGTGGTGGGAAGTGTGAGGAAAAAGTCGTGGTGAAAGTTTGGAGCGGGAAGGAGCAAGTCTGGGCAAGGTGCACGGTAAACAGGGTGTAGCCGACCTCGACCTAAGCGCCGACCTCGACCTAAGGTACGAAATTGCGTGGAGGGTGTTACGTGTGGTGGGAAGTGGGGGAGAAGTCGTGGTGAAAGTTTGGGGCGGGAAGGAGTAAGTCCGGGCGAACTATGCAGGAAACAGGGTGCAGCCGACCTCGACCTAAGGGCCCACCTCGACCTAAGTCAGGAAATTTCGCTGTGTGTGTTACGTTTGGTGGGAAGTGCGTGGAAGAAGTCGTGGTAAAAGTATGAAGCGGGAAGGAGCAAATCTGGGCGAGCTGTACTGGAAACAAGGTGAATCCGACCACGGATTCCGACCTCGACCTAAGGGCCCACCTCAACCTAAGTCACGAAATTTGGTCCTGGGTGTTACGTGTGGTGGGAAGTGTGGGGAGGAAGTCGTGGTGAAAGTTTGGGGCGGGAAGGAGCAAGTCTGGGCGAGCTGTACTGGAAACAGGGTGAACCCGACCTCGACGTAGGGGGCCCACCTGGACCTAGACGTAGGGGCCCACCTCGACCTAAGTCATGAAAATGAGGTTGAAAACTTTTTTGTGGAGATTTCAATTGCGATGAATTTAGTGAAAGTTTGAGGTGACAAGGAGCACGTTTGACTGAGTTGTGTTGAAAATAAGTTTTCACTTTTTGGCGAATTCGGGAATGTTCACCCCCTGGCGAATTCGGGACAGTCTGGCGAATTCGGGACAGTACAATGTATGTATGTATGTAGGGGGAAATCACGTCTTTCAGCTTCAAGCCATCAACAACGGAGTTAATGGGCAGGTGGCGTGCCCTGTTGGGATTAGATTCACGGGTCTTGTGGGGTCGGGCAACCCCATGTTGCGTTTTTTCGGTATAGTTACCGATGGCCGGACCGATCCAGAGGGCTACAAGGTGGCAAAGGCTAATGCAGGGGCGTACTCGCTTGAGATAGGCAAGAAAGTCTATCGCCTCACTTCAGCGCAGAAGGATGAGCTCATCAAGGGGGCAAGGCCGATCCATGACGCTGGCGGGCTGGTTAACCACGCAGCGGAGGGTTGGGAAAACATTGCCTTTGAGGCACCACAGAAAGGTGAAGAGATCTACCCAGTGGCGGTCGCGGTCACCAACCTCAAGATCGGCATGTTCCCCAAATTTGATTACGGCAAAAATTTCTGGGACAACCACCCAGATGGTGAAGTTCCGGTCACGCTTCCCCTTGGAGTTGGAAAGGTATCATATTTTTCTCATCATCTTTTTACTACTAACTGTGTGTTGTGCAGGACGGGAAGTTGATTCGGGCCCCTGTGATGAAGCCTGCACCCAAGACGCCAGTTCAAGTCCCTCCCAAGAAAAAGGTATTCACTATTGTATGTATGTATGTATGTATGTATGCTAGGGCGGGTCGGTGGCGGCGACATCGTCAGGCGGCCGTGCCGGCGGCGGTCTCACGAACCATCAGCCACATTGCATGTGCCCGCCGTGCAAGAACGTCCGCAAGCGCGAGCTTGCGGCTTTGATGTTGGCCCCTGGCCCCACTTCTTCGCTGGCTTCCGGTGGCAAGAAGAAGCCGCCGGCTAAGAAAAAGATCATACCACCCGAGTCGGAGAGCGACGAAGAAGGAGAGCAAGAGGAGGAGGAGCAGGATAACGAATCTCAAGCGACTGTCGAGTTACCGAGGCCCCGCCAGGGGAGGAAGCGCTCGCGTGGCAGGAAGAAGCATGCTTCCGCACCAGCTCCAGCTAGTACCCCGCCGCCGCAGCACGTACACAGCCGGTGCTGCTACCCGCCGCCCCAGCAGCCGGTTGCTGCAGCTCACCCGCTGCAGCCGCAGGTCCACCAGGCTGCAGCTGATCATGATGTTAAGTCACCGCCGCACAGTCAAAGTTGCGAGTGTTCGCAATGCGACCTGCACGGCAGTGCTTGCCATTGCAACCGTTGTATCAACCGCCGCCGTCAGGCCTCGCCAGTTGGCGCTCGCGATCGTGTAAATGCGCACACGATGGGTTGCCAGCGCTACATATGCACCGTGAACAATTACAATAATTTCGATGCTGGCAACCGCTCAAACTTAAGCGGCAATGCGCTGTCTGCTTATCTAGCACAAGCAGCGCAGCAAACTAGCAATTTGATGGGCTACCTGGCCAATGGCCGGTGGTAATTATGAATTGCCGGTATGCTGGGCTGCTTGTGGCCCGGCCCTTCATTTGCCAGCCAGTTGTATGGCTGAGCAACCCGCCAAAATGAAAAGTCAATGTCGTTTAACTGTAATGACACGTTTTGAGCTTCCAATGTCTTCTTTCTGAGCTTTTTTTCTCTTTTTTGGAGCGAGGACATCACTATAGTTATTATTAATAGGTGCAGGGATGTAGAGTTTTTTGCGGTCGATTTGTAGACACCAAGTCAACAACAATAACTTTTATTAAAGGTTTTTTGCATCAATAACAAAAGACTAATACATTTAATGATGATTTTAATACTATTGTACGTGTTTGACACTAGTCTAGGAATTGCGCGCATATTTTAATAAACCTTACGACCTACGACTTACCGGACATTATTATTTTTTATCCCGTCATAGGGGCTGGACCCCGTATAAGAGTGGTCTCCCCACGAGGTGGATGTGACAAAGGACAGCATGTCAAACTGAGGTTCGTTCGCCTTGGATTGATGATCCGGCAACGATAGTCCCACAGCTTGCATGGCTTGCAGCAGGAGTGTTGCTCTCCGCATGCGTTCGTCCTGATTGGACGTAGGGCCGAATATCTTATTCACAAATTTCGCATCCCATTTGGATACTTCGACCAACCGATGAATACGAAGGCTCTGAAGCGTAAACGTCTTGTCATCGGCGTCTTGTGCTTGTAACAAGACCTGTCGAATATATACTTCCCCTGATGTTCGACCTTTGGTGGTTGTTGCCCTAGCAATACCTTTGAGTACTGCTACTAACAACGTCGCCAGATCGGCTCGAACAAGGGGCTTGATAAGCATTTGTGGAAGATAAACGATTTTGGTGTGAGAGACATTGGCCTCCCACATTCGTTGTGACATTGCCGACACCAGGTCCGCGACTATAACAGAATCGCACATAAAACTCCAATTGGCTCCCTTGACGAATTGTTCGAGCAGGTAATGAGGTCGCATTGGGGGTTTCAAGTGTCCCGCCTGGATCAACCTGCCCGCTTCTTCGTCCCATAGGGGCCACTTGTGGGTCAGTAAGTCCTGAGAAGCCCATCGACTAGGTTTGGTGGCTAAAATTTGTTTGGTGTCGGCTGCAGTTAGGCTGAACTGCCCAATCGTGCTGTCCAAACACGTGTAGCCCAACAACAGCAAAATACCCCCGCCATAATCAATGTTGACTTGCGATGGTCGAATGTTGTAACTTTGTCTAGCCGAGTTAGTGCCCGTTCAACCAACTTGTCGTTAGCCGTCTTCTGTTGTTCGGCGGTAGTTGGAGGTCGGTTGTGTCCTCCACCCCCACTGTTTCCCGGAGGCGGAACAACTACCTTCCTGTGGAAGAATACGAACGTCGTTCCTTCTGGAGCGATGGTGGCTCTGCCATCACTACCATATGTGACTTGTACTTCATTCGCGAGACGGATTCGAAGAATGTCACTGATGGTTTGTGCGACTAGCTCACACATGGCGCAAAGGTTGCACCAGTATAGCTTGACCGCCGGATGGGGAGCGATTTTCTGTTCCACGGCTTTCCATACTTCTCGAAAACCATATTGGCTTTGAAGTATTTGAACTTGACTGCCATCCTGCCCACCCAGGTCCACTGATTCTGTTCGATTGTGTCGAGCAGTTCATTGAGGGTATCCCGGGCTTGGGCACCTTGCGGTGTGTTGTCCCCTGGGGGGAGAAGTTGTTGCTTCCAGCTTTTGGTTTCCGTTAGGGTTAGCTTCCATAATATTATGGCAACCGCAGCCCCTAAGTTTCGTGCTGAGACTATGCTCCAAGCCTGCAGCTCAGAAATAAAGACTAACAACCCCGCCGTGTTGGGCCCACGTGTGTCCGTGGCAAGTTCTTTATCTGAGTCCGGTGTGAAAGGGAAGCCTAAGGTGAGAGTGGGCTGCTGATCCTTTTTTCGACGAATAAAGCATTCAGCAAGGCTGGATACTTTCGGTGGTTGATTTGCCACGCTTCGTCTAACAAGGTATCACGCATGTTTTCTAAAGCCCTGTATAGGTCCATGACGTGGTGAATGGTTACGGTACCGTTGGCAGTGAGGCTCGGGTCGTACTGATTCATCAGTCCGATTGCCCCCTGTTTCTTGCCGTCATTGTACATGCTCCTGTACCAAATTGAATCCGCCTCCTCGTACTTATTGTTCGGAAGGATTGGTGCCGAGGTTTCACTGTGGTTTGTCCCCTGGTCCTTCCCGTCCAGAGGATTGCTCGGCCATCGCTCTGGCGGACCTCGGTATCGGTCAAGCACTACCTTAGTCTGAATTGAACGAGCCGGGATTACCAGCCCATTGTCGGGCCCTCTCCATGGGGAGCGAGGGACAGGTTCCTCCTGCACTCTGTTTCCTCCCTTGAAGGAGTGGTAAATCCGTCGCCTGAGGCTGGTGGGTCGTTATTGTCTGCGTTTTCAGACATGTCTAATCTTATTGCGGTGGATGATCTCGCTGTAGAGCCTACCCACGCAATTTTCACTGTGCCCCTGGGGGTTGAGACGAGCAGTGTCGTGTGTTTCTTGTGTAAAAGTTTTGTCGTGTTCGTTTTGTTTTCCAGTGTTCTGTCCACTGTGTGTGCAATGTTTGTGTCAAGCACCACTTAACACAACACAACAACCAACCCACACACACACTTTGCAACAGTCAAGATTTGAGTTGACTCACCCTCCCCCGCTGCTGGGGGAAGTCTTGCTGTGTTCTGCTACCAAGCCAGTCGATTCGTACGTCTGCACCCCACACCACACTCACATTCACAAAGCAAACTACCTACTATGTAACCACCACTGTGCCGTCACAACAGGAAATGTACACAAAGGCTTTCAATGAGCTCCTTTGGGCTTAGCCCATTTGGTCACTGTTTTCTTTTGCTATAAAAAATGTCTTTTTACACTTACAACAAGCGTTCGTTTGCCTGTCTGTGTGTGTGGTGGGTGAGAATGCGAGTGTTGTTGTGTGTGTGTTGTGTGTTTCCGTACCGAGTGCTGTAGACTCTTCACACACTTGTTGTCGATTGTCTTGAAAGCCACTCGGTATCCGAGTTCTTGTCCTTGCTGACCTATATGACACCACACAACACGTTGTTAGTGCTTGAGTGTGATGTGGGGTGTGTGTTTCGTTGATTTTGAACGAAAATAAAAATCGTCCTCAAAACACACTCCTTTATGGCCTTCCTGTGTGCAATTTGCACGTAATTTCCCTGGCCTATGTCTTATTAGACTGGCCTACCACCCCCCTAAGAGATGGCCACCTTTTTGGTGTAGGATGTGTGTTGTTTGTGTAAACAGGTTTTATGCCAAATAAATAGGTTTCTGTCTGTGTTTCGTTTGTCTGTTTTCCTCTGCCTCTTTACATGTGCCTACGTTTCTGAACGTGTGTGTGTGCTACGTGTTTGTGGCAGTACAAACTAGAGTTAGAGTGTGTAATTGTTTGTTATTCTCCTCGTGAGGAATATGTGTAGGGATAAGTGTAGGAGTGTTGACAGGACTGACAGGAGGGTCTTTTCACTCCCCTTGTGTGTGTCTGTAAAGCACTCCTCCGACTCGACAATGTGTCGACAATCAAACCAGTGAGCACCCTAATGTTTCTGCCTCACTGAGTACACTTTCTGTGCCCCCTTACACTCTCCAAACACACTGTATAGGTGTTAAAATTGTACACACGAGTGTCTTGCCGTGCCGCTTTGTGGGCCTCTGTGCAAGATTTCACTGTTGTTTTTGTGCGCAACGCGCTCCTAACACCTCCCCAACTCCTTTCATACGCTCCTACACTACCTTTCCTTCTTCCTTTACTTAGGGGAGTGGCTTTTTCAAAATGCTGAATTGAAATTTGGAGGATATAAAAATCTAGGCTGGGATTCCACTTTTGTCGGTTATAATCAAAAGATATTATTTATTGCAAGCCGGGGTAATACTATCAATCCATCCAATTCCAAAGCACTCTGAAAATAACCTAATCTTCCTTCTCTGCAAACAGAGGAAACCAGCATGGCGGAAAATATAGGAGACTGTCAGAGCCAAGCAACAAAAAGGAAAAAGAGAGGCATTTCCCAGTGTCACCCCTAACGATAATATTATCCTGCTTAAAAAAGTAGTACCAGCTATGAATCGTAATATTATCGTTTTCAACCGGCTCAAAAGTATATACATGAAAACGGATATAACTACATCTTAACGAGATATAGCTTTTCTATACATCACTGTGTATGGGGATATATTAAGAACAGGTCGCATATTTACCTATCTGCGCCTACAAACATGAGCATACCGGCCGTTGTACGTCTATGGCAGATCGCAAGAAGGGGGGGAGGAGATAGTTCAAAATTCAAATTCAAATTTAAACTCGAAAATCTCCAAACTCAAATTTGCATTTTGCAAGCACCGGACGTACAACGGGGATGAAGGGTAAGACTCAGCGGTCACACAAGATGCTTAATAATGTGTCTCCACGGGAGCAGGACACACATGAGAAAACAGATCCGGAAAGTCAGCTCTCACTCGACAATATTTACCAATCTACACCTATTGTTAGAATAATAAATTAATTGTATTAAATATATTAATCTGGAACTCTCACCAAACGCAGTTTGCAGTAACAGAACTTTAATAGAAAACAGAAAAGGCGCGAAGCGCAGAGCGCAAAGTAACATGACTGGCCGGATCTAAGTAATGGCTCTAACGACACCGTTACGATGCGGCCGGCCGGGTAACTAATTATTAATAATATTAATTATTAGTTCCAACACCCCCCCTGGAACAAAGTAAATTATGAAAGTTACTGCAGGTTCTAATACATGTTACGACCACTATTACTATTTGTGAAACGTATGAAACACAAACTCAAAACATAACGTAACCACTGTTACCCTCACACTCACCGAGACGTGCAATCAGGCTTGGCTACCCGCTCAGACCGCGGCAAGTATGGATCGGTCAGACTACATACAAGGCAGCGACCCCGCAATCTGATTGGGCCTACCTGAGGAGAAGAAGATTAGTGTCCTACCCACCCTTTATCGCTTAACACAGTATTATTCCTCGGTAACGGATGATAACATTATGTAAACCAGACACATGAAACATACCATCATGATTATATGTTAATATGATCCAGGATAGATATGATAACATATAAATATGATAGTTATGCAACTATGCCAATTCATCATATATTAAATGTATATATGAGCACTATAAAAAAAATGACAGCGCTTTCCGTAAGGGGTATATGAAGAAAAATTATCCAACTGTGTTCTGGTACAGCTAGTAGACAGTTGCCGAGGTCTTTCGAAACGATAAAGCACCCGAAGGTGTTGCGAGACGATCAACGACCCTCCGACTGCCATCACAAGCCTCCCTCAGTTGGCTTAGTTATAGTATATATGTATATATTTATATATGATAAGCGAGTTAAATATTACGCAAAAGTACAATTAATCTGATTTCCCCAATTAGCCCCCGGACCCATTCGAGATACGCAGCGAAATGCATGGAGACGGACGGGCGCAAATACAAACGCGGATACGTGCGTGGGGATGGGCTCGGGGATGAGCGCGGAGAAGAACATAGAAATGGCGAACAGAAGAAAGAGTCCACCGGTATCTCCCCAATCACACTCTTCGCCCGGCGGAGGTAGACCCAGTACCTACAACACTCCCCTCTTAACGTATACGTATGCGTAAATTTAAAATCGCGACTTATTGATAATACATATGTATAATGACCCATAAAATACGGATATATGATAAATCCTTAATTATTTCGCAAAATGCGAGAAATCAATCCCGAAGCGGATCATACACCCCCTTGTCCACGATTAACGAGACTTTGTTTGCTAGGACATTGAATTTTTCGTGCGTGAAATTGATCTTAGTAAAAATGTCCGCAAGATTATCTTCGGAAGGTACCCGGAAAAGTTTGATTATTCCCTTTTTAACCAGCCGAGTAAGGAAATGGTACCTAACGTCAATATGCTTGGTTCGGGATTCTCCTAACCCCCTCTCGGACAACGTTAAAGCTCCCTCGTTGTCTTCAAGTAGGATAGTAGGTCCTTCAAGGCATATCCCCATATCACGTAAGGTTTGCCTCAAAGCCAATAACTCCCTTACGGCCTCGTTAGCCAATACGGTTTCTGCCTCAAGTGTGGATTGGGCGATGACAGGCTGCAATTTCGAAAACCCGGCTATGGGAGCCCCGTTGAAAAGAAAGATAAACCCCGATCGAGACTTACGGGAGATTTTCTCCCCCGCGAAGTCTGAGTCGACAAATCCGACCAATGGGTTGTCCGCTACGATCTTGTCAATCTTGGCTACTACCGGGACGGTGAACTCGTCTAGTTGCGACCCGCCCAATAGATTGACACCATACTTTTCTGTGGGGATTTTAA
>WBZZ01003985.1:0-25000 GCA_019918135.1 Paulinella micropora
GAGGAGAGAGGGAGAGAGAGAGAGAGAGAGAGAGAGAGAGAGAGAGAGATCGAGAAAGAGAGAGAGAGAGAGAGAGAGAGAGAGAGAGAGAGAGAGAGGAGAGAGAGAGAGAGAGAGATCGAGAGAGAGAGGGGGGGAGATCGAGAGAGAGGGGGAGAGGAGAGAGAGAGGGGGGGGGGGGGGGGGGGGAGGGAGGGAGAGAGAGAGAGAGAGAGACAGCAGTCTGTGTGTGTGTGTGTGTCTGTAGTGTGTGTGTGTGCGTGTGCGTGTGAGTGTGTGTGTGTGTGTGTTGCCATACCCATGCTATCAGTTGGGGGCTGTTCTGGTTGGTGCGGCACAGTGTTGAGACTGCTTTGTTCTGAACCTAAAGCCACGACGGAAAAGTAAAAACCATCATCATACACGTAACACGTTCGAGAGGATTTAGGTCTATGCATACGCTTGTACCTCTTTCAGAACGCGATGGTTTGCGATCCTCGGTAAACATGGGTGAGGGGCCGACACGCCGCTGGCAAACGAACGGCTGCATACAGACAGCCATGCGTCATTGATGCCCAGAGTACAATAAGTGCAAGTCAAGTTGATGAGGCTGACGGAGTGAGTAACTCCAAAGGCAGTCAGTGAGTGCTCATTTTCCGCGTTCTACTGCCCATGCCTGACTCCATTTGCTTACTTTCTATCTGCTTTTCCTCTTTCGCCTTGCTTCCGCCAACATCCGTTTTGTTGGGGCGCGGGCCGCGCGGCCGCCAGCAGGGCGCTAAGCGGGCGCTTCCAGGCTGCCCAAGCCTTGAAGGTGTGTCAGGCATCAGAATTTGTTCAGGCATAAGCTTCTGTACCTCCCTATTGCTGTCCTAGAAATTTACAACCCAGGCCCCAGATTTTGCTGATTTGTGCAAGGTTGGGCATGTGGGATTCCTCTGGTAACCAATAACCGCAGGCTTTGCTTGGCGCTTTATTTCAAAAAACCAGCGAAGCCTTGTTCTTTTCTCTCTCTACCTGTTATCTCATGTATCTTTTGAACATTCTCTGTAGCGGGTGATACTGGTGATTTGAAAGGAAGTCAGTGCACTGCCAAAGCCGCTGCGCTCCATGATAAGAATACGTCGCTCAATCTATAAACAGGCCGGTCCCTTTTGTCAGATACGTCGCTCAAGCTGTAAACAGGCCGGTCCCTTTTTGAAGGGTTTTAGCCACCGGTCAGAAATTTTAGCCCACCGGTCAGAAATTTTAGTATGTCAGCTTAAGAGGATATAATCGGTGGCCTAAAGCACCTGTTACCTCTTTTTCCCCCTGAAAAAATTATCGAAGAAATTTTGCAACTATCGGCTTCCTCTGCCATGATTGAACAAAACTTTCACTGGTGAAATTCGAGACAAATTTCTCTTTCTACTTTATATATGCACTGCACATGTGCACTGTGAACCCGTTCATTCTTAAGTCAAAAGTCAAGGTATACCTTGATCATGAGTTCAGGGTATACCTTGAGTTCAGGGCATACTTGAGTATTTATTAAATTAATTAATATTTTCAAGGTTTACTCTGTTGGCAAGGTTGGCCCCCAAATTTTAATAAGTAAAAGACGATTTTCACTATATATATTTCTAGAGGGCTGACCCGGGACGAAAAAAAAACTAATGATTAAAAGGAATAAACTGGTTCACAGTGCACATGTGCAGTGCATATATAAAGTCGAAAGAGAAATTTGTCTCGAATTTCACCAGTGAAAGTTTTGTTCAATCATGGCAGAGGAAGCCGATAGTTGCAAAATTTCTTCGATAATTTTTTTAGGGGGAAAAAGAGGTAACAGGTGCTTTAGGCCACCGATTATATCCTCTTAAGCTGACATACTAAAATTTCTGACCGGTGGGCTAAAATTTCTGACCGGTGGCTAAAACCCTTCAAAAAGGGACCGGCCTGTTTACAGCTTGAGCGACGTATCTGACAAAAGGGACCGGCCTGTTTATAGATTGAGCGACGTATTCTTATCATGGAGCGCAGCGGCTTTGGCAGTGCACTGACTTCCTTTCAAATCACCAGTATCACCCGCTACAGAGAATGTTCAAAAGATACATGAGATAACAGGTAGAGAGAGAAAAGAACAAGGCTTCGCTGGTTTTTTGAAATAAAGCGCCAAGCAAAGCCTGCGGTTATTGGTTACCAGAGGAATCCCACATGCCCAACCTTGCACAAATCAGCAAAATCTGGGGCCTGGGTTGTAAATTTCTAGGACAGCAATAGGGAGGTACAGAAGCTTATGCCTGAACAAATTCTGATGCCTGACACACCTTCAAGGCTTGGGCAGCCTGGAAGCGCCCGCTTAGCCCCCTGCTGGCGGCCGCGCGGCCCGCGCCCCAACAAAACGGATGTTGGCGGAAGCAAGGCGAAAGAGGAAAAGCAGATAGAAAGTAAGCAAATGGAGTCAGGCATGGGCAGTAGAACGCGGAAAATGAGCACTCACTGACTGCCTTTGGAGTTACTCACTCCGTCAGCCTCATCAACATGACTTGCACTTATTGTACTCTGGGCATCAATGACGCATGGCTGTCTGTATGCAGCCGTTTGTTTGCCAGCGGCGTGTCGGCCCCTCACCCATGTTTACCGAGGATCGCAAACCATCGCGTTCTGAAAGAGGTACAAGCGTATGCATAGACCTGAATCCTCTCGAACGTGTTACGTGTATGATGATGGTTTTTATTTTTCCGTCGTGGCTTTAGGTTCAGAACAAAGCAGTCTCAACACTGTGCCGCACCAACCAGAACAGCCCCCAACTGATAGCATGGGTATGGCAACACACACACACACACACTCACACGCACACGCACACACACACACACACTACAGACACACACACACACACAGACTGCTGTCTCTCTCTCTCTCCCTCCCAGTCCCCCCCCCCCCCCCTCTCTCTCCCTCTCCCCCTCTCTCTCCCTCTCCCCCTCTCTCTCTCGATCTCTCTCTCTCTCTCTCTCTCTCTCTCTCTCTCTTTCTCGATCTCTCTCTCTCTCTCTCTTTCTCAATCTCTCTCTTGATCTCGATCGATCTCTCTCTCTCTCTCTCTCTCTCTCTCTCTCTTTCTCTCTCTCTCTCTCTCTCTCTCTCTCTCTCTCTCTCTCTCTCTCTCATACACACACACACACACACACACACGCACACACACACACACACACGCACGCACGCACACAGACACACACACCATACTGCAAACAGCCCCCATGATAGCGTCGGCGATGCTATCTCTCTCTCTCTCTATATATATATATATATGTATATATATACATACATATATATATATATATATTATATATATATATATATATTTATGTGTTGCTGACATGTCTATTCAAGTATTAAAAACAAACACAGAAAAGACGAAAAACACACACATGAAGACAGAAACCACACCTTTGTTTTACAAAAACACACATAGATTTTACCAAAATACGACAAACTAAGCACACTAAGAGAGATTTGGACAAAATAACGACAATTTTATATTTTTTATTCTAAAAATATATATATTAAATTTCATTTATATAAAATTGTCGTTATTTTGTCCAAATCTCTCTTAGTGTGCTTAGTTTGTCGTATTTGGGTAAAATCTATGTGTGTTTTTGTAAAACAAAAGTGTGTTTTCTGTCTTCATGTGTGTGTTTTTCGTCTTTTCTGTGCTTGTTTTTAATACTTGAATAGACATGTCCGCAACACATAAATGATCATCAAACCACAACCAATGGGGGACACGGCGGTAGCCCACACTAATGGACGCGGCGGTAGCCCACACTATTAAGGTAAACATACAAAAGGAGAACAATTTGCTTTTTGCTTTTGACAAAATGACAAAAGTGATCCCGTTGTCCAAAAATTGGTGCCACCGGTTCAGCCATAACGATATTATCTTATTGATTTATATACTAAAGGATTACAAAAGATATATAAAAAGATGATAACTGGGAGAGTCGAACACGAGAAGTGTGGTAAGTGTAGATGTTGGAGATTACCTGCACAATTTCTTAATGACAATGGACGAAGGTTGAAGACTTGTGAAGCTTGTAGAGAAAGGAATAAAAGGGATCGTGATATGCGTAGATGCGAACATAATAAACAGAAATCTTGTTGTAAGGAATGTGGTGGGAGCCAGATATGCGAACATAATAAATATAAACAGTATTGTAAGGAATGTGGTGGGAGCCAGATATGCGAACATAATAAATAGAGATCTTCTTGTAAGGAATGTAAAGCAATGCGAATTATGTTGGAAGACTATATTGTAAGGTTTGCAACGAGGCAAGGCTAGATATAATGAAATAACTCTTATAACGGGTCCTCTTTTTTTTTAAAAGTGCTTTTTTTTTGAAATGTTTATATTTTTTTCCAAAAACGTTTGAAAAAATCTAAATTTTTTTTGAAAAAACTCAAAAAAAGATAACTTTTTTTGGATCTTATCACTTTTTTATTTATGGTCTTCTTTTAACAGGAGTGTTATTTTATCTATAATAAGTCTTATTATTAATTTGAGCAAAAAGTCATTTTAAATCAGAAATAAGGTTCAAGTTCTTTGAAATTAATAGTAAGAGTTTTTATAAATAAACGAGGCTAAAAAATGTGTCCTAAAAAACTTAAAGCTTTAAGTCAAGGTCGGCCAGACCAGCCCCCGCCCTCGGGGGGCTCGGCCTTATTGGATATTGTCAAAAAATTTAAGTTTTGAGGACTTTTTTGAGGACATGCTATAAGTCGTTTTATTCAATAATTCTCTTTATATTATATCTTTATTTATTTATATTTTCTTTAAAATTCATTAAAAATAAGTAAGTAAAATAATAAAGTAAATAGTAAATAGAATTTCATTGAACATCCGCTTATTCGGGGTCCTCATTTAGGTACTTATTTTTTTGATGGGGTCCGAAAAAATTAGAAGGTCTTCATGAAGGACCATATAAGGGCCATAACCAACCGACTTCAGCCGTGTCTGAAAAAAGTGATCAATTTTGATTTAAAATAATTAATTAATATAAACTTGTCTAATATATACCAAGATGTGGAGCGAAGACGATAGAAAATTTGTTAGACAATTAAGAGTTGCTACTACTGAAAATAAAATTTATGAAGTCGTGTCCAACTTCTACGATAGTGAGTTGAAACCAAGTATCGCCTTTCATAATGCCATTATATCGCTATTTAGCACACCAACGAGTGATGAAGAGGCACTTGAGGCACTAAAAGCCATATATCCCAAATTTGCTATTGTGTATCCAAATTTGAACAGCAGAAGACAAAGACTTTCTGAGGTAAGAAAAAAAGCAATAGAACCTTATCAAAGTGAAAAGGTATATGAAATGAGCAAACTGGATAAGTATTTTAATCTGAATGAAGATGAGCGGATTGATATCGTTGAGGGGTATAAGAAAGATGTCAAAGCAAAAAATGAACAAAAAATACAGATTTATGTTCGTGATGTAATGGCTAAAATGAACGATATGATATTAAGTAATGACCCTTATCTTAAACTACTTGCTTTGATGATAGCAATTGGAGCGAGGCCAGTGGAAATATTTGATAAAAACACATACGAGTTGATACCAGATAAACCAAGTTGGTTGAGGGTAAATAATTTAGCAAAAAAGAGAGAAGGACAAGAAAAAAATTGGACTGAAGACCTGTCGTCATTTTTACTCCTGAATTCGTAATTGAACAAGTAAATTCAATACGGAACCACTTCAAAAAGAAAAAAGCAGTTATCATCAACAAAGAGGGTGTGCTTGATAAGCAAAAAAACAATGAACTAAACAAAAAAAATTATTAAAATCTTTCCTTGGCTATCGGAATACACACAGAAAAGCAGTATGTTGCGGAAACTATATGCTAGTTTGTCATATAGTAATTTTGCCAATCAGAAAATAGAGAATTTTAATACATGGGTTTCAAATGTTCTTGGTCATGGTGATATGTTGACTTCATTTAGTTATTCATGGGTTAATGTGGCCGACCCTGAAGAAATTAAGGCAGAAGGAATTAAAACAGAATTAGAGGAGTTAAGAAGAAAGATATATTTATGTCTGAATTTAAATAATATTAATGAAACTGAAAGCGAAAACGGAGAAGAAGAAAGCAAATATCAATCATTAGGAAAAAAAGCAAGCAGAGAGGATAAGTATAAATTGCTCGAACAGATTTACAACGACCACGGGGGAAAAATAACAAATATTAAACTAAGACAATTAAGCAAGATTGGAGCCGTTATTGTTAATGAGTTTATCAAAGAGAAGAAAGAAGTGCCACAAGAAGAAACCGCGACAGAGGAAGTAAAAGCACCATTAAGAAGAAGCACGAGAAACAAAAACAAAATGATTAATACTTAACAACGATTAAAGGCGGTTCGTGGTATCTTGCTCTAATATTATACTCTCGTCTGTAGCAATTAATAGAACAGATCGTGAAAAACTGAACACCATCTACATTATCAATATCAACTGCTACAATATGAGGGTGTGATTGGAATGTGCGAGACAAACCACATATACTACAAAATTCTTTTTTATAATTCTGCTGGGACATTTCTGAATAAACAAATGTTCTTATGTGTCCAACTATATCATTACCGACATATTTTATATAATATAAAATATAAAATGAACCTTTTTGGTCAAAGCACAAATAGACCATCTTCATCAACTACATCGTCGTCGTCTTCTTTATCTATTGATAGCATAAAAGATGCTTTACCTACAACCGCCTTCGGAGAATTACGAACTGCCACTCTATCGCCAGTATTACAAAATGTTTCTTTGACGAAACGGAAACTAACGGCGGGGTGGTGTCATCTGCTAATTCAATGGCAGTTTTGACCACATCGGCCTCAGGTAATTCAACGGCACAGATTACGACTATTGAAAGAGCAAAATATAGAAGTGGCATGGGCTTAGTTGCTAGATTTTCCGCATTGTTTCCGTCATCCACTGCGGCAACCACTTTTAATTGCGATATTGGCATAGGCACACCAGCAGACAATTTATGTTTTAGACAATCAAACTCGGGAATGTCCGTTGTAAGAACGGCGGGAAGTGTAGAACATGTGGTTAGTCAATATGCGTGGAATGTTGATAAATGTGATGATACGGGAAACTTTCCAACAATTGATTTTACTAAATTGAATGTGTTTGAAATCGTTGTTCAATATCTGGGTAGCGGTCAAATTACATTCAAAATTGAAAACCCGTGCACTGGACGAATGGAAGTAATTCATTCAATTAAATACGCGAGCACTGCTACCACTCCATCATTGGATCAGGCGGCATTTGCTATTTATGCGAAGGCATATTCATCAAGTCTTCAATCCGTTGTAATGAAATCAGCAAGTATGTTTTTGGCAGTTGAGGGGAATATTGATCGGACTATTGCTATAACTAACTCGTATGACAATGTTAAAACTATAGGAGCAACTGAAAATGCCATATTTACCATCAGAAATCGTGCCACATTCAATAGCAAAACAAACTATAACATAATATATTTTGAGAATTTATGTATTAGCAATTCGGATACTAAAACATGTATCGCGAGAATTATTCTTAATACCACATTTGGAGGATCGCCTTCTTATTCAAATTACGATACAAACACATCATTGGCCGAAGTAGATACAGCGGGGACGACAAGAACGGGCGGAAGTGTAATATTTACATATGTATTATCTGGCGCTTCGTCCATATACATTGATTTGTCTCAATATAACATCAAGATAGGACCAAGTAAAACATTTACCGTATCCGCACAGGTAACGAGTGGCGGAACCGCGAATTGGATTGAAAGACCAAATTTAAACAAAAAAAAGAATAGGTTATTTATGCTTATTTATCAACTTTATTTTCTATCTCTATTGACATTTTTTTTATATATTCAAAGTCCTTATCCTTGATTAATTCTTCGGTTAGTTGTGCGTGATTTGTCTTCAAATATTTGTAAAACTGGTCAATATTGGCACCGCATGGAATCAATTTCTTATGTTGTTGTTGCCGTCGTAGGTTAATGTTTTTTATCAGAATGAATAGTATATCTAAATTTTGTATGAATGTCATTATATTTATGTATTCTTTTTTTTTGCTTAAGCATGATACACCTTGAGAAGAATACTAACTTCAAAATTGACAGGAACCTCCAAAACTTCACCACTGGCATTTCTAATGACGATATCAATAGACCTTAAGGACTTGGTGGTATTGAATGGGACGTAATCTGCAACATCGTTTGACGATTCAAAGTAGCACTGGACTCCATAGGGCTTATCTAAATTACATTTACCAACGACAGAGAAATTGCCATTTGCTTCAACTAAACCAGATTGATTTAAAGCACGGCTATGAATATAAACGGCAGTTTCACCGATTAGATTGACTATGGATTGCATCGTGGCACTCGCCGCGGCCGAGATATCGGCAGTTAGTCCTATCTTATCTCTAATCGTGCTATTATCATAATCAAAAGCATACGTATCACCAGTGAAAGCGAAATTCAATTTATTAACGGAGTTCAAAGTTATAACTACGGAGTTAGGGGCAATTGCTGAATTGACCGCAGTTTGAAGAGCGGTAATAAATGTGTCAATGGTATATTGATTTTCTGTTATGATTGCCGTTTTTGCAGCCGATCCAGTTGTTTTAATCAATGTGAGAGTGTTGGCATAACTCGGTATGTTTGGAAAAACATTTGGAATAGAGATACTCTTAACGACATAAGCACTGATTATGTCAATATTCCGACCAGTTGCTGGGAGATCAACGACGAAACGGCCATTGTGAGTAGAAGCGGATTTGGATTCTGTTTTATCACTTGAGGAGACACGAAGGATGAAATTTTTTCTCGTGCGTTTTTCGTCTTCTAAGTTAGAGATCGTAAATGATATTGCTATATATAGCAAAAAATATTATTCTATTTAAATTAAATTTATAGACCAAATACGAATAGACCAATTGGAGTTCGTTTAGCCTTAATTATATTTTTATTTTTTCATAATATTCTTTCCTTTGTTGACTTATCTTATTTTTGTTTTTTTCGTAATAGTCTTTATCTCGTTGAAGGATTACATCTTTATTTTTCTCACGAAGTTCTTTTCTTCGTCTACTTATCTTATTTTTATTATTAGTTCTATATTCTTTATCTCGTTGAAGGATTACATCTTTATTTGCCTTATAACATTCTTTATATCTTTGAAGGATTCTCTCCCTATTTTGCTTATAATATTCTTTTTTATCTTGAAGTATTTTATCTTTGTTATCTGCTATATATTCTTTTTTAGTTCTACCCGCTATAAGCATATTTGCACATTTGTCTGTGACTCTTATAATTTGACCCTCTCGTCTATCCAATTGCATTTTGTTTTGGCAAGGATACTCTTCTATTAACTCAATAAATGCATCGTCATATTTAACGATTTCATAAGAAGATACATAATTATACTTGCCTTTCATCCATTTTTTATAATCTAACTTATGTGAATAAAGTCTTTTATACAATGGTTGAATGGTTGAACCGATATAGACCTGATCGGTTTGATATGATCTAAGGCTGTATATTTTACCTTGTTTATAGTCGGGCATTATCGTTTTTTATATTTTTTATAGTGTTATACTTAAATAGTATTTTTTTTTGTTTAAACTACACATACTAAGAGAGATTTTAAATAAATAAGGCTTTCATTTAATCATTGTTTTACGACACATCTACTGGGATAGATAGACGCAACTTTGACATATTTCAACCAAGCAGTGATGGCACGATCTGCGTTATAATCGGCCGCATAACGAAGAGTGACTTCCGCAGTTCGTGAGTTATTAACCGCGAGACCAGATGCTCCGATGTGTGGCGATTGATTGAGTGTCTGGATAATGGTAGCAAAACCTGAGTTGGATGTAATTCCTGTTTTATCTGTAGTAGAATAAAACCTACGAAAGTTTTCAAGAGAAACAGACGAAGACATGTAAGCATCGCGAATGCCCATAGTCGCTTGGAGATTGTTAGCATACAACTCTACACATCCTCGTTGAACTGCGGCAAGAGTATCGGTGCTTCCTCCGAGTTCCATCTTTTGTTGTGGAGCATACCAATCACCGATAGTATTACGGCACTGATACTGCTTATAAGGCATTTGAGCAGTTCCAAGGTTATCAATATTAGCATTGTCCGCGAGCACATTTTGAGTTACGATATACAAGCACTGAGCACGAGCAACGGCCTTATTCACTTGAAGATTAAAATCATCGGAAGTCGCTGGATTTGCCTTTTGGTTATAATATGTTTCATAAGTGTATGGAAGACCATCCTTGCTTCCCATCTGTTCCAAAATATTTCTCTGGACGGCGGGAGCAAGTGAGAAGGTTTCCAACATTACAACTGGATTTGATACAGTGTAAGTCAAAGCAGAACCATTAAAACCAGTAGGAATCGCACCATCAGAGGTTCCAATAATAGTCAATGCTTCCTGGAGGTGGAGAAAATGTTAAGCGAAGCCTCATACCACTAATCAGAGATGGAGGAATGAGAGTTTCTTCATTAAATACTCCTGAAAAGTAATGAAGAGGAATACAAACTTTCAAGTATTGGCCAGTCGCAACACTACCAGCAGCGGGAGTATTAATGGCAAAGTCTGTCACGGAATATGTGTCAGTTTTAACATCCTTACTAACTTCAACTGGTTCTCTTTGTCCCGCCATCTGTGCCTGCCGACGATAATCAAAATGATAATCCCAAGGGAGAATATTTCGCACCATCTTGTTCAAATCTTCAATTCGTTCAAGTTCGTTACCATCCTTACTTTCCAACAAAAATCTTTCAAAAATAGCAGTTGCGGGAGTGTTCTGGAAACCAAGAGCACAAGCAACATTATCTTTTCCATCAGTGGCTACCAACCCGTCGGCCTTAATGTCAAACGACAAATAGCAATTCTTTCCATAAACAAAATCAGTGCTTGCCTGTAGTGTAAAAATCATTTCAGTCCCCGACGAACTAGTGTAAGTCTGCTGATCGGAGAAGTTCTTCTTAAAGATACTTCCCTGTTCGGTGAGTGCTAAATTTGCTGGCAACTCATATCTGAGGTTGTTGAGGGTCATCAACTCCTCAGTATTTTTAGAATCCTTTCCTTCCATTTTTTGTGTGCTTGTAGGATAGTAAAATTCGCAATGTTCCTATAATAAAAAATAATAATAGAAATTAAAAATAAATAATTATTCACCTGAAACGGATTGTTTAATAATATCAACTGATTTCTGTATATTGTCAAGTCTCGCATCTTGTGGCGAAGTCAATTGAAACTCTCTTGCCTCAGCATTTTGAACCGCTTTCTTCAAATAAGCCAAACTGCTAACGGCAGTGTCTAAATCAACAACATCCCCATTTTCTTTGTTATCAGAAATGTCAGTTAATGTGGTTTGAATGGTGCTCTTCTCATGCGGGACAAGGTCGCCAAATTCGGTCAATGGTTGATTAACTAATGGGGCACCATTACTACTCCACAATTCAAATTGGTTTAGTTGAAACCCATCACTCGCGGGTCTGTTTGCTTCGTTGAGTTTGTTAATAAACTCATTAGACAATCTATTGGAGGCATGTGTGTTTTAATCATTATATAAAAGAATAATTATTTTATCAATTACCATTAATTATTTTTTTCATAATTTGTAAATTCTTGTGTGTAATTCTTTCCTCTTTCATTTTCTTTAAATCCGCTATGGCTTGATTTACGTCAATGTCATTAGTTTGCGCAACTTCCTTAGTTGGTGGAGGAGTTTCCTTAGAAGCATCTTCTATTGCTTCTATCTTACTTGCTGGTGTTGTGGTAGTTTGTTTTGGCACAGCAACAGGAGTGGGATTAACAGATTTTGGTAAGGATTGTTCAACCTCAGGAGCTGGAGACATTTCAACAGGTTTGGCATTTGGTTCGGGAGATGAATTATTTGCCGATGCTATGTCTGGCGCCTTTTTTTTCAATGCTTCGTCTGGCACTTGGTCTGGTTGCCCGCTGGCGATAGGTTGTCCATTGTTCTTACTTACTTTGCTTACTTTTGGCTTTAATTGACACTTAATCTTACCACTCTTCATATCCTCTTCTATCTTCCTTACTGCTAAGTATTCGGGCGTTCCCTTACGAATGGTTACGAATTTTCCTTGTGCATTTTGTTTATGCCAAAGTGCGATTGCCTGATGATAGCAAGTTTTGTATAATTTAGTTGATTCCGTCATGTCATATATTATAGTGGAAAAAAACATTTAATTTAATTTTACAAGTTCGTCATATCTCTATCCTTATTTAATCGTAATATAGTAGAAAAATTCTTTCTAAACTGGGTTGTTCTATCACTAGCCGTGTTGTTAATTGCTAGAAACGAATAAGGTTCTGCCGTAGCATATTTAACCATATTGTAAAATTCTTTTTTAGTGAGAAAAGGACTTTCGTATTCATCTGCTAGTCTGTCAAGTTTGCTTCTCCTTACTCCATTAAAAATAATCATCCAATGGCAATTAATTCTTATTCTTCGTGGGAGTTGTGTATAACTCTGAGTTGCTACCCAGACTGACACTTTGGCATGTGTTGAAGCGAAAAACAACTCAGTAAGCACTTCTGATTTGAGAAAAGTTTTACTCTGTGCGATATCATCCAATAACAATAATATCTTTGGTGCCTTCTTAAACCCTTTAGTTTTAATCAGTTCTTTTTGTTTAGTTAATACGTCTCTCATTAACTCAGGCCTATCTTCTTTGATTATGTCTTCTTTTTTTAACTTGAGAGTGTCTTCCAAAATCGGGCACGGACTTAAGCAAAAGACGACTATTCTATCATAAAAACCTTTCAACATGTTCTTTTTGGCGAGTAGATTACAAATCATAACTGATTTACCCCCGCCAGTGCTTGCACATATAACCATAGTCCCCATTGCTGGCAATATTCCTTCTTTTTGAATAGGAAGCAATTCAACACCATCTCTTTGTGTTTTAATTGGTTGTATTTCCAAGTCATTCTTAAATTTGGGCGGTGTTTTGCTATCTAACTCTGTTATTACTGGCCTGTCAATAGTAAATTCCTCGTGTGCTTTTTCTATGTTGGTTTTCTCCAGATTCTGCTTCAAAAGTGTTTTTCGTGGCAACTTGTTTGCTATTAATCCTTTACGTATAGATTTAGGCATGTCTCACTATATTATGGGTTTTGAAAATAGTTTTGATTGTATCTATAATTATCATATTCGGCACCAAAGGGGTGGGGTGGTGAAGCACAATTATAGAAATAAGGAGAGTAAGGACTACCAAAAGCGTAATTACTTGGAGGATTGACAAGCGGTTTAAAATCCTTTCTTTCTGGACGAGTTTGAACTTGTCGCGGGATTTCGGCAGGAAAGTTTCTAGTCAGTTTTCGTTTCATTTTTGGAAACTCTCTTTTTTCATTCATTCTGGTCTGAATGACTGCTCTATTGTATCTATTCAACATAAAGTGATTATTTGTGTTGCCATAAAGTGTGTTGTCTAGTGATTCAAAATCATTCTTGGTCTCTAGCACACGATCTCGTCTTTGTTCGTTGCCTTTAATAAGTGGGTTTGTTTGTGAAGTGCCGATACCTCCATTTTGGTCGCTTGGCATTAGAAAACGAATAAGTGCCATTAAGTCTTCTCTTTCATCGGCGGGAGGTTTTCCCATAATCTTATCAACCAATTGGTCAATACTTCTCATGCTATCAACCATGGCTTGATTTGGTGTTGTTGCTGGATCTGGGTCATCTGAAACTTTGTATTCTTTCATCATTTCTTTGAGTTTTTTATCTTTAACTTTCTCCTCTGGGAGCCCCTGTTTTGCTCCACTTTTATAAACATGTCCTTCATACTCTGGTTGTGGATTTGGTGGTGCTGGTGCTTGTGTTGTTTGCGGTGGCATGGTTTGTGTTGGTTGAGTTTGTGGTGGTTGAGTTTGTAGTGCTGGTGTTGCTTGCGGTGGATTAGTTTTTTCAACTTGACTATCTTTTAACTCTAACTCTTCCAATTGCTTCATTTGGTCTTGAGTTAATTTACCCCGCATTTCTTCGTAAATTCTCTTATCCAAAATATCATCCGCATCTGCTATATCTGACATACTAGCACCTTGATTTAGTGCTTGTTTGATGGCCTCTTCCCATCCAACTTTTGGATCGTCATAATTGGAAAGTTTAATTTTCTTTCCAGTTTTCTCTTTCAACGATTTAAAACAAATCCCTTTAAGTGCCTCGTTTGGGCACCTTTATCATCAAGTATGAGCAAGTTATCGCCCAGTCCAATAGTATCTGCTACTACCATGTTGTCTGAGTATGCGATCGGGACTTCAACGCTAAGATTTATATCTTTTTCTATACTTGGTGGAATATCTTTTGTGCTCTGCGTATTTATTTTTTCTATAAAATTATTAATTGTAGTTTCATTTGCTGGTGCGATAAGAGAATATCCTTTCACACCATCCGCTTTTTCTTGCGATTTAACCATTTGATTAAACGAATTCACTAAGTTTTCATATTGTTTGCTAAATGTAGCAGGATTGGTTATTTTATTTACTTTAAAGTTAGTGTCTTTATCAAAACCGCCCACATTATTCAAAACCCCAATCATAGAATTTAATGTTTGATCTACATTGTATATGAAAGCATCGTATTTCGCATCTGGAGGTGTTAATTTAATAGTTTTCCAGAATTTCATCGCGTCCAAATATGATACTCCACTACGAGCCCGCCCCTGTGCTTCTAAGGCCATTCTAGATATATCTGCTTTTGAGAGCATTGACTTGTAATTGTCAGAAATAGTTTTAGCAACTTCGGCCGTAGCCAATCCATTACTCGTCAAATACTCTGTTATATTAGTAATTCTTTCAAAGTATCGTTGGTCGGCGAAATTTTGGACATTTTTATCACTAGTAGCATACAATAAATCATGTTCAAAAGCAATCAAATCCAAAGTGTCTGCTGGTAAAATGTAAGGAAACTTGCCACGAGTTCTATTTTCTAATTGGAGACGACTTTCTACTCGTGTGGCAGGGCCATTATAGTTGCTTCCAGTAGTATGAAATCGTCCTTCTTCCAATTTAATAATAGCATCTGGTTGAGCAGTCCATATGTTATATGTGTGCTTTAGAAATTCCCAAAAAGCAACCACGGCCATAGTTTCAACACTTCCTTTAAATGTATTCCATGCGAACAATGTTGATACTTGTATGCCTAATCTTCTCATCATATCCCGAAACACATAATCGCCAATTCTTTGTTGTCCCACCGCCATTAAACGAGGGTTAGGTGGAGGTAACTCTGCTGATGCTTCGTTTCTTGCTAATGCTTCTAATGCCCTTCTGAAAGATTCCGCATTTGGTCGTCCCATCACCGCGACAGTCATAGCACGGATTTGAGGGTGATTAGCAGTAAAAGTTAATAAGCGATTCCATACCAATCTGCTCACACTATAACGGCCCATCCTTGTAGCGGTATCCAGTATTCTACTTAATCTAGGACTCATAATTATATCTTGAATATTTTTAATAATTGCATCTACAAGTCTTGCCGTATCTCTCCGATTACCTGTTAATCTCGGCATAAGTGTTTTGTGTTCCTCCGCTATCTTTGCTTCAATCAAAGCATTCTCTGGGTTTTTCTGTTCATATTCTAATCTGTTTTGTTCCCATTCTTTTAAGTCCCGTGCCTGCCGTTGTTTGTTTTCCCTCTTCGCTACTACTTTTATTTCATTTATAACTTTTTCCAATAAATATGTTAGTCCCTTACGAGTAAGTTTAACGAGTGTTTTTTTTTTCTTCTTCTGTATATCCCCAACGGTTCGTTAATTGCCCTATATCTATATTCATTTGCTCAATATCTCTATTCATATGCTCAATTTTCCACCTATCAATACCATTTGCTTCAATGGCAAGTCTATTTACTTGTTCTTCTATGGAAGCACTACCATATTTTGCTTCAAATGCTTCAAAGTCAACTTCATTTCTGAGATGTTCCTTTAATTCATTCAAATTCATATTGTAGTATTTTCTTGATACTAAATTCTGGTTCAATGTTTTTATCTTGTCCTTCATTTTTTCTATCGTTGGATCATCGTCCGCTTCTTCGTAAGTTAGAGCATCTAATATTCTATCTGCCCTCTTTAGTTCATTAGCCTTTGCTGTAATAAATTCTTTGGACTGACCCTTATGTTCTCTTCTGGCTTCATTGTAATAATCAAACCATTTTTTTTCTTGAAACCACATTTTTTATCTGCTATAATATAGGATGGAAAATAAAATAAAAAAAAAGCAAAGACGAGGAGCAACTTGAAGAGTTGGAAAGGCTAGGAAAGGAAATTGACCAAATCCGTATCACTCAGAACTTAGTGAATAGAAACCCCAACATTTTTAGAAAACCTGAAAATATCCTTTATAGATTACCACTATCAGATAAGCAACGAGAAGCAATTTATAATAATATAATTAAAGAAGGTAAAATTGGGAGTTAAGTATATAATGGGGCTACGAGAGAAAGCCTTGTCATTGGGCGCGACAGACTTCGGCGAGAGTAAAGTGAAAGGAAAAAAGTATTATGTCGTCTATAACGGCCGTCGCATCAACTTTGGCGCATCTGGTTATTCAGATTATACCAAACATCAAGACGAAGACAGACGAGAAAGTTATCGTGCCAGACATCAAGCAATTAAAACAAAGGATGGAAAGCCCGCATATTTAAACAAAAACCAACCCGCATATTGGATCACTTGCTTTGGTAAATCATTAATCTTATAATATATGTTATTAATATTACTATTCGTGTGTTCTGCTATGTCGCGGACTGCCTGCGACTTTTATAGCAGAGCAAATCAAAGAAAAAAGGATGGATATGTTTATTGTATCCAGAGCGGGATTAACTCAAAATTCAATTTGAAATGTATTTACAAACCGATGTTAGACTGGTGCGTTGGATGGGATGAAGCACTACCTTTAATGTGCTCAAATGACGCTTCGTTTTGGTATAAATCACACTTATATGAATGTAATGATATTTAATTCAACCACTCCGTCCAAGGTTCAGAATGAGTAATCGGTTCTGGTTTTTTTTTCCGACACTATACACAGCAAACAATATTTCTGTTTATTCATATGAACACATATTTCATTATCAACATTCTTTTTTTTGCGACACGAATCACATTCCTTACACAATTTCCATTTTTTGCCTATAAAAAATATGGGAGGATAGAAGATTTTACATGAATGGCAATACTTCATTATATTAACAATTAGTTTATTATTTTAATTTAACTTCGGCGATGGGCAGATTATTCCGATCATCAAACTGATAAGAGAGACATACGTGTTAGAAGTTGCGCAATCTATATTCGGGTTGCTCAATCTTACAATACAAAGGATTATTATACCGATCAGCACACTCATTTGAAAAATGTACTTAATCATTCTAGCATCTGTTGCTTTTGACATACAACAACATTGCCATTCATTGTCCATTTTTTTTCCCTCGTTCTTTAACTCCGCAGAGATGACGCGAGACTTTAACTCTGGTGTTAGGTCTCCATCAGCCAAATCAATAATAGGAGGAGGTCTATGAAGTCTAGTTGTATTATTGCTGGACATTTGGAAGAACGGCCACTCTGATTTCTGCTAGTTGCTTAGATAGATCTTCTATAATAAGCATGAGATTATTATTTTGTAAATTAACTACCTTTTCTGCCATGTGTTGAAATCCGCTTACCAATATCGGTATAAAACTTGAATATGTTATGCCTTCAAGGTAGCCTTCTCCGTCGTCTGCTTTTATTCCACTTTCGGATACAAATTCTGGAAATATTTTTTTTACTTCATCAGCGATAAATCCGTGGTTCTTTTTTTCTTTCTTTTCGTCCGTTTTCCAATAATACGAACAGCAGTTTATTTTTGATAATTTCTCGCAACAATCACCGCAGTCTAATGTTGTAATATCAGATTTTAGCCTCCTGTCCGATGTATATGTCCAATTACCATTAAGAGGAACATAAACATAATTACCAGAAGGCTCACCCGTAGAGTTTGAAGTAGTCCAAGCATGAAGCAAACCATTAACCGCACCAATTACAGCATAATTCGTATATCCTCCCGATTTCATAAATATTTGTGGGTCGTAAGTGCCAGCAGGTCTTTGTCTTATTGTCAAATAACCACTGGATGTTGTTGGAATAGTTATTCCCGCCCTTGCTGTAATTAATCCTTTTGTCCATAAAGTTCCATTTGCCCCATTCAAGGACATTAACAATTGCTCACTAGCATTTTCCCATACAAAACCATCTGCCGAAGCAGAACCACTCCTAAATCTTATAGCAAAGCCTGAAATATCGTTGCCTGCCACTGCTGTTCCTCCACCTAATGATTTATTCGCCCCTGACTGAGCCATGTAAATACCCCAACCTGTGTTGTCTGTATCCCACATAAATATTCCTTGTCCGCTTCCTCCATCTGTTTTGTTTTGGATAGATAACTTACATCCTCCATCCACCGTTAATAATCCGCTGGCTGTTATTGTTCCAGCACTTGTTATGTTGTTTGAATTCATATCTAAGGCACCATAAAACCGCATACCACCCGCATTGTTAAAACGGACAATGTCAGACGAAGCACTTTCATTATCCAAAAGTTTTGAAATATAAAGTCCTGCTCCTTTTACATCAAATGCTACATTAGTGAATAAATATCCTCTTTGGTCGGCGGTTCCACTTGAATCAGTATTTAAAGTATATAAGAAAGACTGCCAATCACCTGATGTCTGTGAAAAGAATATATCTCCTCCATTTTGGTTTAATATCCTCGCCCCATTATATGTAATATTTCCACCATTAGTGATATTCACATTATTAAAATCCGCAGTGTTTGTTAAAGTTAGATATTTTATCTCGGTTCTAGTCCCATTGAATGTTTTAATTCCCGTTATTGTTTGGTCTCCTGTTAGTTTTACATTTTGTCCGTCCAATGTGTCCGCGTACCCTTTTGTCGCTCCGTCCGTCGCTAATGTCGGAGTTCCAAGGTTGGCTATTTTGCTACTATTACAATCTAGCCCCGAAGCATTTACCCAACCGACAATAACCCCATCAATAATAAAACTTATTTTTTTGGCCGAAATTTCAAAGTTGTGATATGTTGCCGTGTTCATATTCAAACAAGCAATAGCCCCGATATCACTCGTAGAATTAAAAACAATTAATGTTCCCTTCGTTGTAGCATTTATTGAATTTCCAGTTATTTCAACACCACTGCTATATGTCTTAATTCCTGCTATGGTTTGGTTTCCTGTTGTTTTAACTGCCGAAGTATCAAGGACAGAAACATCCACACCATCAACAAGATTCACATTTGTTATAATCTGGCTTCCCATATTTAGTCCGCCATTTGCTGTTATCGCCCCACTCGCCGTTAATGTGGTTGTTGATACTCCCGCACTTGCGGTTATTACCTTTGAAGCCTTAACCTCTCCATTGTTAATCCTGAATAATTCGTTTGTCCCGCCATAGTAAAATATATGACTATCAGTTGAAGCATTAACATTATAAACCAAAGATTGACTAGCGATACCAAATCCAAAAAACGCAGTTATTGATGGTGTTCCTCCGTCCCATAAGACTAATTTATTGTTGGCGAGTGCTTTTCTATCTATGAAAACACTTTTCCCTGCTCCTACTACTATGTTATCGCTTGTTGTTAATGTTGTTGTTGTTATCCCCGCATTTGCTTTGATTTCACTGCTAAATGACTTAGTCCCCGCTATGGTTTGGTCTCCTGTTAGTTTAACGACTGCGGTATCAAGAGCAGAAACATCAATACCATCAACATTACCAACATTTGTAATAGCAAAACCACCCATATTTAAACTGCCCGTCATAGCCGTTGTGCCGTCCTTTGCCAGTTTCGTATCGGTATATGCCTTCGTTGAAGCATCGCCATCGTAGAATGGTGCTGGAAGTCCGCTGATTGCGGTCGTGCTGTTAAAATTTAAAACATTGCCAGTTAATGTTATTCCACTCCCCGTGGTAGAAGCGAGTGTTATGGACGAACCGACGATAGATAGTGCCGTTGCTCCACCTACCTCCGACGAATAAATAGAACCTGTATTATTATTATAGTTGAAGAATAACTTCCCTGTATTTAATGGATTTGAATCTTTTATACCCAAATAAGTAGTAAATATTTTATTCCCTGTTATGGTTTGGTCTCCTGTTAGTTTAACCACAGCACTATCAAGGGAAGAAACATCAATACCATCAACATTACCGACATTTGCTATGTTAAAACCTCCCATATTTAAATCTCCAAACATCATAGCGAGACCATCCAATCTCAGAAAAGGAGAGTTTGTGTTTCGCCGTTGTCCTGTGCTATAAATGAGCAGTTGGTTATCGGCGGGTGTGCCTGTAATTAAAACATCGCTGTGTGTATTAATTGAGCCGTCCGCGGACACTTTATCATTATTGTCTTCGTGCTCTGATATCCAAGTATCAACATCTTTTGTATTCAATAAATTAACTCCTGTTATGTTCAAATTACCGCCCATATTAATATTACCGAATTCATCAACATTTATCGGAAATGTTTTATTTACCCAGTTTATTGAATTATATGTGAGATAACTACTCATTGCGATTGGTGCAGTTATGACCACATCCGTTAATTTATCTAGTTCAAAATCGCTTATATAACTTGAAGTTAATGTAGCAAATGAAGTATTACCCAACCCGTCCGTTTTTAATACTTGATTTGCTTTGCCGTCCGCTATTGGTAAATCATATTCGTTATTAATTGAGACATAACCAGTATCAGATATCAACAAAGAAGAGTTATTATTTCGCGAGGATATTGTTATGTCATCCGTCCTTGCTTGGATTGAGTTTGCTTCAATATGGTCGCCGTATAACACGCCATCAATTTCCAAATCCTCATCCACTATGACAGAGCCGTAAAAATTGTATGTCCATGGATTGTCTAAATGGTTCATACTTTAATTGTATTATTTTATATTGTAGAATATATATTTGGTCTTAAAAAATGAATATATTTGGCCGTACGCAAGAGCAACAATCAATTGATACGAAAACTATTGTTATTACTGCTACTCCAAAATTGACGAGAGTTATTCAAAATGCGTATAATTCCACGGCACTTAGATCCGCAATGACTGGCACTTCATTTACAACTCTTGACACATCTGGCACTGGAAGCAAAACAATCTCTAATCTTGGAGTTGGTCAATCTATAATCGTTTCTTTCTCTGGTTGTTTAACAATGGCCGCGAATCCCGTTGGGAATGGGTCTTTTCAATTTCAATTCTATTTTGATGACGGCTCATATGCTTATAGTCTTGATACAGAGATAACCGATTATTTTCCTGCTTTTACTAATGAAGAATATAGTTGCACGTGGATTGTTCAAAAAACAACAACGACACAAGTTCTTTTAGCATGGACGATTTCGGCTCCTAGTAATGATATAAGCGGACATACGGTTAAAAAAACGGGTCGCATTGAAACTTATCCAACTAATAGAGTTTCCGTAACCTGTGCAAATGGCGCGGACATTTCATTGAATGTTTATTATAAATCAAGAAACTCCGACAAACCTATTTCATTTAACCCATCATTTTTCAAAATTGATGTTATGAAGGATATAGCACTAACCGCTGATTACATATGAAACCTGTCATACATATCTTTTAGTGTTGTTAGTTTGCCCTCGTGTTGAGATAAAACATCGCGGAAAAATGTTTTATAATCTAACTTACCATATTTAAGAATAGGTCGTTGCTCTGGTGGTATGTGTGCGTATCTACTCTCGTGCCATTTCTTCATATCCTCCTGTAATATGGTGCGGTCTTCCACTTTCATATACAAGAAATTAAACGGGTCTTTTGATACTTTCAAATGTGCCGTTATTATTTCATAGCAACTATATCCGTTCTCGGGCGGATTCCGCTTTGCTTTAATTGGCGTTTTCTTTTTCTTCGTTGGTGCGGGTTCCTCTTTTGCTTCTAAAACTAGTAATTCTTTTTTTGCTAATTCTTCTCATACATTGGTCTTGATTTCGGTAATGCAAGTCTCCTTCAAATCACTTTCTTTAAAGGGCGTAAATTCTTCTGTTGTTTCTGGTTCTTCGTCAAACACCGTCTTCATCATATCGGAAGAAGGCAATACAACTTCAATATTATCATTCTTCTCTTTAACTTCTGATTTTGGTTCGGGTCTGTATTTTTCATAAAATGCGACGATATCAGTTTTAAGCGATTTGCTTGTTGGCAGTTTAATATCACTACTTAAATGAGTCCATTTTTCTATTTGGCTCAGATAATCTTTTTTAGTTGATGACATGTTATATATAAGCATAACAAAAAAAAAATCCGTTTTATATTATTTATTTCCAATATTGAAATTCTTCACTATACTCATCTCCTTCTTCATCAACTCCTGAACCAAAATCAAAATCAAATGTGTCGTCCTTTATGTATTCCCTTATGCTATCTCTGATTGATTGTATATTAATAGAAAACCTGTATTTTCTGTTGTTTTTACCTCCAGATTGTTTTGGTTTATCAACCCCCACATGTTTGAGTTGAGTATAGAAAGCGCCTTTATGATACGTAATTCCACTATCTGAACACCATGATTTATATTTATCACACAGATATTGTGCATCCATCTTAATTTCTCTATTTTCAACTTTTTCAAATTTTGCTTCAATAAATTCAATTATGAATTTAATACCCTTTGGAAGATTGTGCATTTTTTGTTCGGTCTTGTATTGAGTTTTATACGCGGTCATAACATTAATCTCCTCATACTTTCTTATAGCAAAATATTCAAAGGCACATCTCATAAAATCATCATTACTTATTTCGTCAAATATTGGTTTAAAATAATCCTTATCATCAGCATGTGCTCCACTTAATCTATGTAAGGAATATCGTCTATCACTGCCTTCTATGTATAGTGTGTTTTCGTTGTTAGTATAAAACCAATATCTGGAGAAATGTTTCACTTTGTATTGCTTACTCCCCTTAGGTTCCACTATCTCATCTTTTTGGTCTATTTGACTTTTAAGACGATCGCTATTTGTAAAGGCTCCTCCTTTCTCTGGGAGTTCTTCAAACACTTTCAATATTTTATTGGAATACGCTACGTTAAACTTTTCCATGTAGCGATTAAAATCTTTAATAACTACATGATTTTGTGTTCCAAGAAGTCGCTCCATAAACTTTGACAACAACCCTTTACCAGTCCCCTGAACGGAATAGAATAAATGGCCTATACCGCGGTTCTTATTTGGCATTTGAATCATGTCCGCTACGTGGTCTAAGAAGTTATTGTATTCCCCTTCGCCTTCAGTAAAGAAGTCTGTTTTCAAATGTTTATACAAATTGCTTTCCTCAAAGTTGTATTTTGTTGAAACACTATCAAATGGTACATTATCTAACGGGAAGCCCATAAATAAGTTCAATTTATTTGAATACTTATTCGGCACACCCACTCGTTTTAGATACGGGTAAAACATAAAATCATCATACCGTTTTACATTCCGTTTAAATATCTGATTATGGACGAAATCATTTCCAAATTGAGTGTATAACCACTGTTTCGCACTAGGTAATTTCTTCGTTTCTTTACATTCACTGAGTTCTTTTATGTATTCGGGATTGATTACAAAACATTCATAATCTAATGAAGATTTCATTGTTCCCACATCAACCTGTACATAATATTCGGTCCTTTCTCCCGTTTCTTCGTCAATATCAAGGTTCACTGTCATTGCGCATTGTCCACCACCTCTAGTCACGATATTTATAGATTTTAACCATTCATTTAATCTTTCTAGACTTGCTACATTCGGACCACAATCTTTAGCATATACATGATCTATATCGCCAAAGTATTTAAGGCTTGGATATTCAAATGTCGCTACATCCTTCGGGATTGTTAAGCAATCGTCCATATCTTTTATTTTAAGGACCATATCAACATTTAATGTATCTTTAATGAATTTGGAACATCCAATCAAATCATATTCTTTTTTTTTCTAACATTATTCCGTCAAAACATAGCACACAGGTTTCAGGATTTCCAAAATACGAAATCATCGCTTGTAAGATATTATTCTCCATATCGCATAATAGAGTGTTCATGAAACTGGCTTGATGGTTGAAATTATCACCCTTAGCTATTCTCTTTTGTTTTATCCGTTCAAAGTCTTCCAAATAAGTATTTGCAAATTGAGTGTGTAAAGTTATCATTTCTTGTTTGAAATTGGTCAGGAATTTTGTCTTTTTCGTTAAAGAGTTATAATCTTTATTGCCACCATTGATAAGTGCCAGATAAACCTGTTTGGCCTTGTCTCTATCTACGGCTACTTCCTTACCTTCTTCAATTGTTGTAAGTTTCGTTAGTGTATTAATAGCTTTTTCTCTATTTTTCACATACGACTTCAAATACTTACACTCAAAATTAAGCTTTTGGCATAAATGTTGCAGAATAACGGGGTGCGCATTAACCATATCAATGTCTACATAATAATCATGTGCTATGGTGTTCCGTATTTTTCTTGGAATGTTCTGAAGTGATAATGACCCAACGGCGCAAAATCTGCCTTTACCATCATTTTGTCTATAAGTGACAACTATCTTGTCATTGAGAGAATTTTGAAGATACTTCTTTAATAGAGTAAAAGGGTCGACTTCATCATATCGTTCCTTCCATACCAATTGTTTTTTGATATCTTCAAAATTATTGACTATATAAGATAGCTTATTTGAATTAAACCGTTCTTCCTTTGTCAAGAATTTCGTGTCCAAGGCATTCTTAACATCGATGTTCATATTTTTTTGCATTTTTTTTTTTTTGTTGAGTAATAATTCGTGTGCCTTATGGATACTATATATATGTAAATATTTTATCCTTAACATAAAATTAAAATCATTAAGAAAAAAAAAAAAATCTTTTTGCTTTACAT
>WBZZ01003985.1:47500-55000 GCA_019918135.1 Paulinella micropora
TAATCACCTTCACCGTCCGAACCGTCACCCGATTCCTCGCCGCGGTCTGAATCCTCCTGACTCGATCGGGGCCTCTTTCCTTTGCTGAAGGTCTCTATTCTTTGCAAAATTCAACAAAGTATAGATACGTAAACAAGAGAGAGAAACTTTAAGATACTTGTTGATGCAGATGCTTCGACATGTGCCTCGAGCTCGTGCAGCTGCAGCTGCAGCTTCTTGTTAGCTCGCTTGGCTGCAGCGAGCTCCTTGGCTAGTTTATCTGCTCGCTGCTTCCAGTGCTCAACCTGCTCCTTGGTCTCCTCGACCTCCGTCAGGAGCTCATCACGTTCCTCTGTGACTTCACTAGCTTGCTAAAACAAGCGGCAACAAATCAATTTTGCAGCAAGGGAAAACAGACATATGACCTGTGTGCTCGTTTTTTTTGCTTCAGCCACCTTCTTCCTGCAATCAAAAAACGACAACTCGATCTCAGCAGCAAGACAATATAATTATGACCTGAGGTCCCTGATCATCCTGTCCCGACTTGCTATAGTCTGCGCCGCAACAAGTAAGCAACAACATGTTGAAACAGATGCAGTAATTACCTTTTTGAGTGTCTTGTTCTCTTCCAAGGCCACGTCAAGGCTGTCCTTGACGCTAACCAAATCGTCCGAAGCCTTGCTTAATCCTTCCACTTGCTTCTTCAAAGTCGTGATCTCCTGCTGCATCGCGGTGACTACAGAGGAGTGTTTGGAGGTCAAAGCCTGCAGCTCCTGCTTTGAAGCTCTCGTTGCTTGTCCAATGCGGCATCACACTGCTTCTGGACCACAGCGAGCTGACCCTTCAAACTTGCAACTTCTTGCATAGCACGAGCCCTTTCTGCAAGGGTCTGCTGCAGAGTAGTTGCAGGCGAGGAATCAGAGTTTGGGGATAGAATACCGACAGAAGAGGGATCAGACGCTTTTGCAGATGGAGGTGTTATGTTCGTGTGCTGTTGCGAACGCTGACAATATTTCGTGATCCGATCCACCACCTTGGCTCCAGTCTTGGGGCAGGTCTCGCCCCAGTCGGCCTTGAGCTCGCCTCAAACACAGCATGCATAAAACAGTCCATGAATCTGAGGACACATCTGACAAAGAAAAGAGATTAACTACATACCAGCTGGGTTGAGGTGCTTGGCCTCGATGTTGGCCTCAAATTCAGGTGGCAGAAAGCTGAGCATATACTCGGGGCCGGCCAAGGACACTTCCACCTGGGCTGTAGTAGCAGAGTAATACGTGTAACCAAATTTAAAATACGACGGTCTGTTTTGGGTCTCGGTAGCCAACAGACGTGTTATCTTGCCCAAGCGGAGATGCGTATCCTTCTTCTGGAAGCTCTCCTTGCCAGCAGTAGAAGTAAAGAAGGCCCACTTCCCAGGCTTGCAGCAGACTCCTCCCACGTCAACCTCCGACAGGGACACCGTCCTGGGCAGTGAGTCCGCCTTGCCGTGCACGATGGTTGCATGCTCAGGCTTCCACCCGACCTTACGATTGATGACGCAGACGAAGTCCTGCCAGCGTTCAATTATGTATGTAATGATGTATGTATATGCATGTATGTATGTGCCATGTATGTGTATGTATGTGTATGTATGTGGACCATGTATTGTCTCGTTTGCGCAAACGAAGCGAGTGCAGTGTACTTCAAGAGTGAAGGCGACAATGAAGGCCCCAGTAGGTAGGAAGCAATGCAGACTTGGTCACTGGTGTGCCCGGAAGAAGTCGAAGTAGCAGTGGTTTCCGGCGTGGCTTTAAAATGCATAGACTGTGGCATGAATGCAGCGAACACCTGGAATCGTAGCTCATTGTTTCCAGCTGGCACGTCTTGATTCACAGGAGCGAGCGTACGCGTCATGTCCACTTCTTCCACTGGCTTGTCAGCACTTGCCACACCTATAGGTGCAGTACACATGTGTGTGTGTGTGTGAGAGAGAGAGAGAGAGAGAGAGAGAGAGAGAGACTGCGTGAGTATGACTGTGTGTGAGTGTGTGTGTGTGTGTGAGAAATAGAGAGAGAGAGAGATGTATGTTGTATGTATGTATGTATGTATGTATGTATGTATGTATGTATGTTATGTATGTATGTTATGTATGTATGTATGTATGTATGTATGTATGTATATATGTCTATATGTATGTATGTATGTGATGTATGTATATTGTATTTATGCATGCATGCATGTGTGTATTTATGTATGTTATGTATGTATGTGTGTATGTATGTGTGTGCGTATGTATGTAAGAGAGAGAGATAGATAGAGAGAGAGAGAGAGAGAGAGAGAGAGAAAGAGAGAGATGTATGTATGTATATATGTATGTATGTATGTATGTTATGTATGTATGTATGTTATGTATGTATGTATGTATGTATGTATATATGTATATATGTATATATGTATATATGTATGTATGTATGTATGTATACGTATGTAAGAGAGGGAGTGACTGTGTGTGCACGACTTGTAGTATCTGTGGCAGCAGCTGCTCCAGACGACGACGAAGGCGAAGGCGAAGGCAGAGAACGGCTGCTCCCCTCTTCTTCTTTGTCGTCAGCATGCGCCTGCTGCGCCATGGCAAGAGTTGCCACTGCCGCAGCCCTTCGTTGCGTCCGTGGAGGCATCGATGTTGATGGATGCTGAGCTGAATACAAACACAGCAGATGGTATGAGTACCAGTAATAATATGGAATTGCATAGTAGTAGGAGCGGCAAGAGAGGCAAGAACACACCAGGTCAGAGTTTCCCTCTCCAAGTCGAACCACCTCTCGAGTACCTCTCGAGTTGAATTGTGAGAGCGCTTTTGAGAGTCTCAAAAGCGCTCCTCAAATCCCTCCACTTTTGTAACCGTTGGGTTCAAATTCTTGTCCCCACCGGGTAGGGTTTGGGCTGTTACCCGCATTTTGAGGTGATATGTTTGGCCGGACAGTCCCATTTGCGCGGCCGGAATCGTATGCGGAGTGGTTTTGGGATTTTTTCAAACATCCTCAAATCTATCCTCAAAAGGCTCCGCTTTGCTGACATCACTTTGGCTGGTGGTAAAGATGCACCATCACTCGTGCTAAAGTTGCAACCCGTTGCTCAAGTCTTTTCCTACCTCCTCATCTTTTTTTTTTTCCTGCTCGGTTTGCAGACAGGCCACCGACATGAAGAAAAGGAAGCAGGAAAGGGCGAATCAGCAGCTATCTTTTGCTCTTGCCCAGCAAGAGGTCTCTTTGCATTTCACTATTTTGCTGCTTTCACTTTGCCATGCTGGACAGGTTGCTCGAAACTTGGGAATTTCCCTCTCCGCTTCAACTTCGCCTGCTTCTACGACCTCATCGTCCGTGGGTGCTTCCTCTGCGTTCATGGTTACGTCCTCTTCGTCCGTGCGTGCTCCCTCTTTGTCCGTGCGTGCTCCCTTGCCTTCCCAGCAGCTGCAACCACAGTGTCTGACACTTTCGTCTCTTCGTGGAAATGAGTTGGATGGTTTGTGCGCGTCTTTTGTCCTGCGTGACCGAGCGCATCTCAGAGAACCACCTCGTGTGGAGGACCGTGCTCTTACTGCTAACCAGCTGCAGGTCATGGACGCTTTGGGACTAGAAGCCGGTAGATTCAGCAGTGAGAAAAATTTCATTTTGGAGCTCGCAAAGTGGGGTTTTACCATTGCAAGGATTAGGCAGGACACACAGTCCACACCTCTGCTTACACCTTCTTCCGTACCACCGCATGTAACCTCTTTGCTCGGAGAAGTGCAGGAATTGTTTCAGCTTACTTCACGGACTGCAGTGTTGCTCGGCGTACCTGATATTGAGTGTGTGACTCCTTTCGTGGGTTCATCGTTCAACAACACACGAGCCAACTTTGATCCCATCGCGCAAGAACTTGGTCTGGACACACACGGCATCGAATTTTACCTAGCCGAAAACCCTCAAAGTGGAGATAGACGCATAAAAAGCGGAACGATTTCTGTGCTGTATGTGACGCTGAGTAAGGTATACGATGAGTATGTGACCTGGTATTTTCAATTTTATTCTTCCTGAAATCGCGCGCAAGATGAGTGGTAAGTCAGTCCGCTTTGTACCTAGGTGTCGGATGAGAAGGGGTCAGGAGCAGCTGCGCCTGGCCTTTGAGTCTGGTGACGACGAGGTGTGGCAGTGTAAGAAGTGTGATCCGCCCACGTACCACGTCGTGCATACCGAGCATAAGGGGAAGAAACATGTTTGTCGCAGTAGAGTCGGCGGCGCAACATCGCGCAAGGCGCATTTCATACCCTCTGGCGAGGTGATTTCGAGTTCAGTCACTGATCAGCCGAAAAGGTTACAGCGGAATTTGGAGTTACTGGAAGATTACCGACAGCAGAGGGCAGGCTTTATTGCGGTTTGTATAATATTGTCCAGACTGGTTAGCAGCAGAGTGTTGTTGCCTCCTAATCGTGTCAACTGCAACTGCGTCGCGTTGTTTTGCAACTGCCCACACAGGTAAAATGTTTCTGCATGTTGTTGTTCTCTCATTTGCTAGGGGGCCGGGGGCCGCCCACACAACTTTTGCTGCCACTTTGTTTCATATCATAACGACATGACACAAAGTGACAGCATCGCTTACTGTACTAGTTTACAATACACATTGTAAACCGTTTCGGTAGGACTCCAGTTTACAACCCTCTGAAGCAGATGTTGAAAGTGGCTGAACTTCGGGTTTGGTGGTATAAACTTATTGCTTCTTTTCTCCCACGTCCATTCTTGGCATCCGAATGGAAGACACAATTCACTCCTCCCATCCGTTTTGATTGGAATCGACTCATGAATTTACATAATCTGGACATCAGAGTCAATAAGCTCTGGGCGCCCTGCGTTTATTGTGCCACACAGAAGAGCAAAGCAAAACGGTTGGTTGCTATTCAGCAAAAACAGGAGCAGCTGCGAAGAGAAACAGAGCACTTTCGGACAAAGATGAGAAGGAGATGGAGGATATTAAAACATTCTTGACTAAGTTTGAGTATCATTTGCGTGCGAAGAACAACAAGACATTTTACGATGAAGATTTAAAGACATGTGCTGAAGATTTGTCGTACATACTCGTAGTAGTGGACTTTTCACGGCTGACTGTGGGTGGGGGGGGGGGGGGGATACAGAAGACGTAAATGACTGTATCGGAGTTTTGATCAGAGGGGATGGAAAGGGAGGAGTCAAAAGAGAATATGTTGACGCTTTACCACATCACTCTGATAAATTTTGTAACAATGACTTTTTCTTTGTGAGGGAGTGGTTTGACAATATGCTTGAGCGCCGAATCACACATATGCGTCTGCCTGTGCAGGTAACCAAACTTATTGTCTGGTCTGATGGAGGGAGGAAGCATTTCAAGCAAAGGTACTCATTAGCTGAGTTCAGTTTGATTCTAATCAAACATCCTTGGCTCAAATTTGCGCAGTGGAATTTTTTGGCCGTCATATCACGGGAAGGGTCTTTGTGATTCTCACGCTGGAAAGATTGCACAAGCTGTCTCATATGAAGGCTTTCATAACGGTTACATTTGGCGAACTTCGCAAGATCTTGCAGCTCTTATTAAGAGAAATCTCTCTAACTCAAAGCCTATGATTCTTCGGGCACCCATCAACCAGAATTCACAACTTAAACATCCAGTCACTAAAATTCCTGACATAGGAAAGTTACACTGTTTTGAAGCAACATCAACACCTGGAATGTTACAAGTTTCTACATTTCGTGATAAGAGAAAACAGAATTTTGTTTTCCTAAACGATCTGTCTTCTTTGCGGCCAAAGCCTGCATGGCAGCCTTCTGCTGCGGCGTTGGCAAGTATTCTTATGCCTGCTGCGCTTCCTAGTCTTGTTACTCGACGGGCAGCTGCGCTTCCTGTAGTTGCAGCAGCGCCTGTTGCTGCATATCGAGGACGGGGTGGGCGTGTTGTGTGCGGAATCAACATGGACGCAGAGGTAGATCACGTCGTATTAATTAAAAACAGTTATCTTAATATTATTAATAATATTTGATAGTCACTCAGTAACTTAAAAGTATAACATATATCAACGGTTAAAAATTTAAATTTTGAATTTGAATTTTGAAAAATACAATGAATTTAGTTTAATATACTTGAGAAATACAATTTCCATGAATTTGGTATGAAAACAACAATGAAAACAAGTTGTGATAGAGTCGTGAAGTGAAGCGGAGTGGTTTTGGGAGTGGTACCAAAAAAGTTACCGTTAGAGCGATGGAAAATTTGAAATTTTGAATTTTTTCAATTTAAATAAGTAAATTATTGTTTTTAGATCACAAGCAATTGATTTTAATTAATAATATCATATTTCATATTTCAAAAAAATTCTACTAGATTTCTTGTAAGACATCTTGTACTATATCCTGTCGAATCAGACACATACGAAGGCCGCTCAATTCTAGATTCAATAGGCCTAGAAGAAGTTGGTGCTAGTGCCGCTGCATTAGGCACCCAGACAATGGTAGGCTCATCACGAAAAGTCGCGATTTTGAGCTTCCCTGGAGTCAGTGCTTTCAAAAAAATGATACTTCCAAAGATCGGTAGTGCCTATGACGTTATGCTTGAGGTTCTCTGATCGGTCGATCACACCATCAAAGACCATAACTTCAGAGTTGGAAAGATAAGTCCGGATCAGGTGTGCCAAGTCACGCGAATCTTGCCACATCCAATCATGGTGAAAAGCCATGTAGGCCACCATGTCTGCTATCTTTCCTGCATGTGAGTCGCATAAAGCTTTCCCGTGATAAGATGCCCAAAAATTCCAAACAGCTGAGTGTAGCCACTCATGTTTTTTTCTTATTAAACTAAACTCTGCCAAAGCAAACCTTTGCTTGAAATGTTTCCTTCCACCGTCTGACCATAATATCACTTTCACCACCCCCATGCCTTTAATCTTTTTCTCTAAAATCTCAGACAACCATAGACGAAAGAAATGATAGTCATTGGATGTGTAAGCGTCGTCTTTATGAGGTAGTGTGTCAACATACTTTCTCTTCACGCCTCCTCTTCCATCACCTTTTAAAATCACAGCTATGCAATCGTTCACATCTTTGGTTTTCCCTCCTCCAACGCTCATTCTGGAAAAATCTACAACAATGATTGCAGTTCGGGCATCATCTCTTATAGTCTCTAAGTCTTCAGCGTAAAACTCAGTATTTCGTTTGGCACGGAAATGATGCTCGGATTTTTCGAGTTTGGCCATTAAGGCTTCTTTCTCTTCCTCCTCCTCATTAGAAATAACTCTGTCCTGCAATAATCTATACTGCTCTTCTTTCTCCTGAATCGCAGCAAGCCTGGCAGTGTCTTTTGTGTATTCGATACACGTCGGACACTTGTTCCAGACTTTGCTGTGCCTCTGTTCAATCCACAACTGCTGTGTGAAACGGGTAAAATCAGAACGTAGTGGAGGAGCAATGAGTTTTGTAAAGGTTGATTTGGGATGTACCAAGTATTCCCCAATCCGCTTGTTCCAAAAAAAACCGCAGC
>WBZZ01003985.1:60000-62500 GCA_019918135.1 Paulinella micropora
TCCCCAAGATATAATATATAATCGTTTATAAGTTAATGCCTATTTCTATTCAATAAATATTTCTTTTCCCTTGAAATCAAGTCAGAATTATTAATATTTCAGTTAATATCATATATATATTATATGCATCCACAGATGCGACGTGACTGTAATATTACTTATGTGCTTCACAATCCGGCACACGTATGTTCCGGAAGTATGTGATCTATGTTTCAATACTTTCTTAGAATCAGCTATGATGCTTTGTTTCAATTTTACTAATAGTCAATTGTTGAGTGTGAAGTTTGGTAATAATATATTTTTATTGTGACACTGTGTTTGCGTAAAGTTTAACGTATTTTGCCACCGTTCCCGATTGTAACTGTCTCACTAACGGTTACAAATTCAAAAATAATTTGAAAAAATCAAAATAAATAAATAAGTGAATATATCATTTAGTTTTATTAATTAATATACTTTTAGTGTAACAGTGTTTGCGTACAATTTTAATTTACTTTGCTACCGTTCAGTCACGAGAGTCACCAACTGTCTCACTAACTGTTATAAATTCAAATATAATTTGAATTTGAAATTCAAAACATCAAAATCATAATCATGAAATAAATTTATTATTTAGTTTTCCTGCAAAAAAAACATTAATTGAAGGTGTTTGGTAGCCGATGTGCATACAAGTGTATGAAAGGTGTATGAAGGTGTATGAAAGGTGTATGAAAGGTGTATGAAAGGTGTAAACTACCGTTAAGCAGTTTGAAAATTTGAAATAATGTCAAAACTTCAAAGCCTCGGAAGTAGTTCGAATATGTTTTCTAATAATAAAACAAAAAAATTATTGAAAACAACACATTCTGTGCGCTCAGGCTCGAAAACTAGACCAGAACGTTGATTAGTGTATTTTTGGTGTAAAATGAGATAACAATCGAAAAAACCGTTATAAGTAACGGTAAAAGTTGCGGATTTCATCCAATTTTTTTTTAAACGCTTTAATATGAATTAATCTTTTGATTTCGTCATTCATGAAAAATATGTATTTCAATGTATGAAAAAATCCTGAAGGTCAGCCTGCGGGTTGGCCCTTACTATATCCTGTCTGTCTGAGGCTTTCTCATTGCCACACGGTACTCCGCCAGACTATCATCAGTGTTAGCACTGCAAATAAATAAAAATAAAAATAATATTAATAATTCGTCAAAAGTCACGTTACGATCCGCCGCTGAGTGTCAAACTTGAAAAAACATCAATCACTCGGGCCGAATAAATTTCAAGCCAAGTACAGCGTTGTCTGAGATTCTGAGCAGCAACTTCAGAGAAAATCATGCCACCATTCATCTTGAATCATTCCTGTCACGATTGGCACAAGTTTCTGAAAGTTTTGAAATAAATCAATGGAACTTGTGACTCGGCGAATGAATACCGTCACGAATCATTAAACTTGAGACAAAATGTTACTATATTACTGGGTACATTCAAGTGTCAAACTCAGCAATATAATTTGTGTTAAGGGGCAGATTTCAGATTAGCGGCCAGATTTCAGATTAGTGGTCAGAATTCAAATTAGTGCAACTTAACGGCTATATCCGCCCGCAAAATCTGCATAATTTTTGCGAAATATTACCGTTAAATTGAAGTAATTTGAATTCTGACCACTAATCTAAAATCTGACCGCTAATCTGAAATCTGACTCTTAACTCAAATTCGCTGGCTGAGTTTGACATTTGAATGTACCCAGTAATATTAAAAATTTGAGGCCAGGGATTGTGATTTTTGTATTGATAGTACCTGCTTTGTATCAAGCTATCGACGGGGGCTTTACACGAGTGGGCAGCCACAAAAAAGGTTTGCTACTGATTAATAAAATGAAAGTTTAAGGCTTTTAATATTTCTTCATAGTAATCATTACCGTTACTGTATATAATGTGACTTATTAATACACGCACCCGGCTCCGCTCTTGGTTCAAAACCTAACAGGCCTGTCCAGTGTATGATGTTAACACGTTATCTACTAGCGTCACTACTACTACCACTACTACTACGATTATTATTATTATTATTATTATTATTATTATTATTATTATTATTATTATTATTATTATTGGACACCGTGATAGCCCAGTGGTCAAGTTCTACCATCTGGGCCCTGTCGCCAGTTCGATTCCCGTCGGTGCCACCAGTATTTTCATTGAACATACCGATCCGTCTGGACCAGTATTTTCATTGAACATACCGGCCCGTCTGGAAGTGTTGGAACTGCCCTTGCGGGGGTGTCATTAGAGCTTATCGTCAATTCTTCGTACTCCCCTCACGGGTGAGACGATGGAGGCGCATGTGCAGAAATGCATCAGCCATTGACAGAGAAGCACTATTATTATTATTATTATTATTATTATTATTATTGGTATTATTATTATTGGTATTATTATTATTATTATTATCATTATTATAATTATTATTGATAAATTACAGTTCTTGGAGACATTGAAATTGCAACTTGAATCGGCCCTCT
>WBZZ01003985.1:75000-77500 GCA_019918135.1 Paulinella micropora
GAAAGAAAGAAAGAAAGAAAGAAAGAAAGAAATCAATTAAGCAAGCAAGGAAGCAATAATGTTTCTTGTCTGTCTTTACCCTAGGGCAGTTAGGAAGTCGTTGACACAGAAGTGTGGTTGCTCTTGCTTGTTTGCTTTCTTGCTTTCTATTGCTTGCTTGGCTTAGCTTGGGTTGACTTGGTTTAGCTTAGCTTGGCTGGGCTGGCTTAGCTTAGCTTAGCCTAGCATAGCTTGGCTTGGCTTAGCTTAGCTTATTTGCTTGCTTGATGTTTAGTTTTTTACCCGAGAGCAGTTGGTCGTTGCGGGTTTAGCCAGGTCGCAGAGGTGAGTGCGCTTTTGCTTACTTTTTCTTTGTTGCTTGCTTGATTTGCTTTGTTTTGCTTGTCTTAGCGTCGTTCTTAGCTTGGTTAGCTTGCTTGCTTGGTTGTTTGGTTTTCTTACCCGAGGGCAGTTGGGAAGTCGTTTCGGGTTCAACCAGGACACAGAAGTGGGTGTGCGATGGGCAAGTTGCAGTAGCTCATATCTATACACATGAGATAAATAGATATAAGTATTTGTACACGACAGAAGTATGTGGATAGGTAAGTAGGTAGATAGGTAGGTAGATAAAGGATATATATATATATACATATATATAATATTATAGATAGATAGATAGAGAGAGAGATAGATAGATAGATAGATAGAAGGATGGATGGATAAATAGATTGGTAGATAGATAGATAGATAGATAGATAGATGGATGGATGATAGGTAGGTAGGTAGGTAGGTCGGTAGGTAGGTAGGTAGGTAGGTAGATGTAGGTAGGTAGGTAGGTAAGGTGGGTAGGTAGGTAGGTAGGCAGGCAGGTAGTTAGGAAGGTAGGTAGATAGGTAGGTAGGTAGGTAGGTAGATAGATAGATAGATAGGTAGGTAGGTAGGTAGATAGATAGATAGATAGATGGATGGATGGATGGATGGATAGATAGATAGATAGATAGATAGATAGATAGATAGATAGATAGATAGATCTTACTCGAGCTGTTGAGACTCCCATTTGGTGTTCAGACGTGATTCTCTCTCTCTCTCTCTCTCTCTTTCTCTTATATATATATATATATATATATATATATATATATATTCCTACCTACTTACCTACCCACTATCTCAATCAATCAATCTATCTATCTATCAATCTATCAATCTATCTATCTAATCTATCTATCTATCTATCTATCTATCTATCTATCTATCTATCTATCTATCTATCTATTCGGGAAATGCAGCGCAGAGAGACCAAGCATATCTACCTTATCTATCTTATCAATCTCTCTATAGCTTACTCGAGTTGTGGAGACTCCCATTTCGTGTTGAGGCTTGCTGTACGACTTGTCTTAATAGCCACACGCTTACCTGTACGTATGTACGTATGTATGTATGTATGTTTGTATGTATGTATGTATGTCTGTCTGTATGTATATGTATATATGTACATATGTATGTATGTATGTATGGTGTGTGTGTATGTATGTAATGTATGTATGTCTGCCTGCCTGTCCTGTCTGTCTGCCCATCTGTATGTCTGTATGTATGCATGCAAGTTTGTATGTATGTTTGTACCTGTAACCCGATGCTCTGCGTACAACACCTAGAGACAAACAGTTTATTATATGATGATAATCATTATAACAACCCCTTAGACGCCCCTCATGTGCTTTGTGGTGAAGGACCTCTCCATAGAGGCTCTTGCTGAGTCGTCGTATCTGATGATACCCCTGCTGCTTCAGATAGTGCAAAGGCTCCTCCTCGATGTTCGTCAAAGCTGTCAGAGACGGACTGGAGGTCTTTCTATGCACCTCCTTATCGTGCGGAGAGGAGGAATCGGGATCATCGTGATATTCCATTCGTGTAGTTTGGTGTACGACCACTTTATCTTTTTGTTGTTCGGGGCACTCATCAGATCTCTCATCATCAGGACAAGGGCATTCATCCTTGGGGCACTCGTTGTCATGCAGTGGAAATTTCATTTCGTCTGATGTTATGCTAACTCTTCTAAACGTTAGCAATGGCGCATTCTGCCTCAGCCTGGAGAATGCCTCACCCTGACGCTCAAAAAAGGTGGCTTATATTGCTGTGAAAGAAAGCAACGTGAAGAGGGCTTGTATCCCAACCCGAAACGACCCAAAAAAAGAGGGCAGGGCTGGACCGCAAAGAACGGATGTACTCAATTGTGCGATATTTCCCGCACTTTTTTGTGCACAATTTTGTCTTTGCACCAAACTTTGGGGTTTTCGGATTCAAAACTTTAAAGACCTAGACCATTGCCTTCAGTGCTTGAAAAAGGGTTTTTTGTGAAAAAGGTTTTTTTTTTCTTCATGCACTCTTCAAATTATTTAAATTTGTCTCTTGCAACTTCATGCACTGATTTCCTCTATGGTGCAAAAAATCCTGATACCTATCGGCCCTGTTAACACCACCTCCAGCGAAAAAAGACAGGGAAAATGCAAAATCGGCAACGCGT
>WBZZ01003985.1:82500-87500 GCA_019918135.1 Paulinella micropora
GTTTTTTCATCGGGATTTCCCTCAAATATGTCACAGTCAACACTCCAAGGCAGATTTACTAATAATAATAATAATAATAGTAGTAGTAGTAGTAGTAGTAGTAGTAGTAGTAGTAGTAGTAGTAGTAGTAGTAGTAGTAGTACTCCGTAAGCAGTAGTCCTCTCTCTCTCTCTCTCTCTCTCTCTCTACGCTTAACCTCTTTTTCAATCTTTCATTTTATCTCTCCGTCTTCCCACTCAGCTCCATGAGTGGCAAGTATTTTATCAGTAAAGCGCTCGTAGAAGTAAATAATTTTAGATGTAGTGGTGGTGGTTATTGCTGTATTAGTGAACGTAGTGGTAGTAGTAGTCACGCCCCGGGTCCGGTCACAGACTTGACTTGACTTGAAAAAATTATTAACTTAGTAACACTTGCCACTCATAGGAAGATGATGAGCCGTGCACAAAATTAGTGAAGCCATTAACAAGTTTTATTAGTGATATTAATACTTTATAACTAAATATTATTTTCAACTCTATTATTAATAGCTAGTTTTACGTTAATCGTGAAAAAACGATCGTTCAAGCCGATTATTTGAGAAAAACAATGACAGTCGATTTTTAGTTGAACGTGATGAGTCATCGGGTGACCAAGTGACGGTCAGAAGTTAATATTATTAATACCGTAGGCCGCCTATTATTAATGAAACTGATAAGTATCTTTATTCCTGATACTTAAAATGGGGCTTTCAGTTATATTACCTGCTTCACTCCCTTCCGCCGTATTTGTAATACTTGTGTTGGTTCCCTCAACAAACAAACTACAACTGGCTGTCTTCAGTCTTTGTATTCCAACTCCCACATTATTATTAACAATTCGTGCTACAAATGGCAATGTAGTATTCCGCAGACTGACACCCGTGTTGGCATTCGCATACTTAATCGTATGGACTAACTGAAATTCGCCTGTCTTTGGATTTTCAATAGAAAACTTAATAGCACCAAAGCATAAGTATTGAAATTGAATTTGAAATACATTTCCCTTCGTCCAGTCTAATACTGGCATATCTCCTGTTCCGTCGCATGGGTCATCCCAGTATGCTTGATAAAATTCGTTTGGGTTTCCTCCAATGCCATGTAGAATAATCATTCCTTCATCTCTAGTCTTGTAAAAGTAGAAACCATTAAGTAAAGCATTATCTCCGATACCTATCCACGAATAATAATCTTCGGTAGCCTCCGCGGCATGAATGAGTGCATTCAAGCCGTAGTTCCAATGAGTTCTGGTGGTAAAAAGTTGAACGTGCTGCACTGCCACCGCAGAGGCTTTCTCACACATATAATTCATATTAATATGTACAGTTTGCTTTTTTTTTTTTTTTTTTTTTTTTTTTTTTTTTTTTTTTTCAACCACAAGGACCGTCACCACATTGACATCACACTTGTATAATAAAACACATCATTGATATCATACGTTGCCAGGCACATCAGTCTCCGGCACCTTAGCCCCTCCGAGTGCCTGCCGCGGCCTTAGGCGGATGACGAATCGCATCCGGCGACCGCTGATCCTCGCACGATTTCAAGCCAGGGGAGTGGCACGACTAAGACACTGAAAGACACTACCTCCGTTTTCAGCCGAACAGCCTGCGGTGTGGCTCATCCACATTCGCACCGGCGCGTCTGATACGGATCATGGGCTATACCGTCCACCAGCGACGCCCGCCATGAGCGACCGTCGGACAGCTTGGGCCCACCCCCAACTGATCCTCAGAACACTGTGACCCGGCTCTGGGCTGAGGAGTGGGGCAGACGATTCAGATAGCACGCTCGTCCGGAACTCCGCAGTGGGACAGTGCTGTACAGGATGCAGAGTTCCCGGTGATGGCACCGGGCCACGCAGTCATTGGACTATATCTTTTACTCCGGGCCGAGTCCGACACTGCTACCCCCGGCATGATGGGAGCAAGTATATGAACAGTATGATAAACTCGGAGCCGTGATTCAGCGGCTATACCCAGAATATTATTAATAATGCCACGGTGAACAGCCGCAGTCCGGGCCTCCCTTCGTCTCTTCAAGAGTCGACCTCTCCGACGATGAACCGGCGGGAGGTGACTTAGTAGGCTCCAGACTCAGCTCGATCGCGAACGAGACTCCCCTCCCTTGGACCAACCAGAGGAGCGGGACCGGGCCGCGCATCCTCCCAATCATGAGTTCAGTACGGAGCCTCCGGACGAGTATATGAGATATTTGGAGGCGGATGGGTATGAGTTCCGGCTTCCGTTACTACTGTCAACGGCATGATCATGCTAATCCGCAGTCGGTGACCGGGCCGGGCACTGATGATTTGGTACTATGATCATAGTAATACATAATATTTGCCATGAGGTGGTGCTGTGAGTTTGTATTACAACTCTTCAAGTAGGCAGATATAACGAACTATTATTAAGAACACTATGGCTGCATTGAGTCCTGACTCTATGAGAGCAGGTGAAATACCAGTAAATAGTAGAGAGGTCACTTCGTTTATTTACGTAATTTCGAACTCTTTGCAGGCCTGCAACGTACGATCAAGTGTATAACGTAGATTGTGAGGTCTCCAGTTCTCAAACGGATAGTGTCTTTCGGTTTCGAGTTAACAGTCATAAACGGGTAGTGTCGGGTTGGTAGTAACTTGAAAACCCAAATTGATTTGGGAGGCCTAGTCGAAAAATGATTGGGAACGGCGAAAATGACAGTCAAACATTGCGTTTCCGTCCCTTGTCCACAAATTTACCGTAAAGCGTGTTTCACTGGAAATCGGGGGAAAAGGTAGTATATGGGGGGAAAAGGCAATGGTTAATCTTTTCTAAAAAGATCTTTGACTTAATCGTTTGAAATCATTTCTGAACGGAATCGAAAACTAGTTAGTGAAGTCGAAACGTCGTGCAGAGGAGAATCTAATGAACCGGTCAAAAAGAGTGACTTATCAACGGTAAAGGTTTTGGCCGGTCGTTAAGGTGCTCAGTCTGAAACTTCCCCCCCCCCCCCAGACCTAACGGTTAAGTTGAGTTGCGTACAGAATGAGTGATTAACGAACGAAGTATGTTGTCTCGCTAAAAAAAGTACTAAAAGGAAAAGAGAGGTGGATGAGTCTCTTAAACCATGGGAGAGTAAAAGAATGTTGCGTCTATACTGGCGCGATGCGGGACCACTGATGATCAGCCGGGGCCGGATATCCATGATCTGCAGCGGGATCCGGACTGGGACAATTGAGGCGCAGTAGCGAGCAATGATATCGGGAGGCGATGTCGAGCCGTAGAAAATTAGGTGACCGGATATCACATAGCCAAGATGAACCAATGAAGCACCAAGTATGCCGTGCCGATACAACCACTGAGGGGTTCAATTTCGGTGAGAATAATCGTTGACCTGCAGGCACAAGAGGCGATCAAGGACTTACATGGGTAGTAACGCCGGTCATGGCGCAATGTTTCTAGGGACGATGACGGTTCAAGTGGGAAAAGCGCTGGGCGGGGGGCGGGTGAAGCCAATACGATGGGTAAAACCCACTTGAGAGTGGGGTGGCTACTCCTTGGACTTTGCTTGTTTGTCTTTCTGGAAGACGTGCAATGCGAAGGATTCGCCGGTGATGATGGTACCTCGGAGACGCTTAAGAACTTTGGCGGGAAGCCGACCTTTGTCCTTGTTCTTCTTGAAAGAACGGAAGAGAGGGTTGGTGTCCAAGGTTATACCGAGTTGGTGAACCACGAGACCATCTTCCTTATTCTCCGGATTTCTCGTCTAAAACGATGTCAAACTTAACTTGGTTGCGGTCGATGAAAGCAGCGACTTCATCATTGGTGTAGTTGACAGTGTCGTCATCGTAGTTGTTGTCGCGCATCCATGGTTTACTGGTGCGTGACGCGAGGAGCGTGCGAAGTAGCGACAATAGGGTCCATGTAATGTTGTTCCATGTCGAGGCCAAAGACTAGCCACACTAATTTATCGTCAAGAAATAACATCTTGCGGCACGTCTCGACTGCCTCTTGTGGGAGGGTATGGTCCGGAACGCAGTGGACGAGGTCTTGCGGCATGATCAGGGCAAATGGCTTGCGAAGGGCAAACATATCGCGCGCGACGGTCGGAGAGCGTTCAGCAGAGGGGATGACAATAGCCAAGTCCCACGGGGCTTGAATGCTCCGTAGTGTTGGGCCAGCGCGGATGATGCGGCAGGAGAGAGACTTGAGTTTCGTCTCCAAGGCGGCATGTGTGCCTTCGACGGCGAGCCAGAGAGTAGAGCCTGCTCTGGGCAGTGGAATACTTGCGAGGAGCTGTAGGGTAGCTTCGGCTTCACCGATGAGAGTCGGGATGCCTGGGCTTATGCAGGGGACACGGGACAGACCATCCTGGAGGAGGTTTTGTTTACCGGGGAGGTAATCTACCTTAAAACGAATCGTCTGTAGAATTTCCAAAACCCATACGACGACCATGGGGTTGCGAGCGTGCCATAACCACAGGAGTGGCCGGGCATCGGTGACGATGGTGAGTTCATAGTCGCTAGCGTCGATGTAGTAGCGGCACTGTTGAACTCCGTAGATGACACCGTAGGCTTCTCGCACATAGGTGTGTCTGTGAACTTGAGAGAGAAGTATTGTATGACAGGGGCGTCGCGGTCAGGGCCAGTATGAAGGGCGCCACTAATGCCTATTTGGCTGGCGTCTGTCCGAAGGCAAAGATGGTGAGAGGACTCGTACTTGGCCAGGACAGGAAGCATAGTAAGCACACGGCGGAGCTTCTTCATACATTTCTGCTCTTCCTGATGAAGGTAGGGTTGACCTGCCGGTCAGGCATGAGTGGACTTGAGCAAGTTCGTAAGAGGGGATACAAGGCGGGAGTAGTCGGGGATAATATTATGAGCCTGTATGAAGTGGGTCATACCCAGAACAGATCGAACTTCGGACACATTGGAGGGATCAGCCATTTGGAGGATGGCGTCGATCTTCGCTGTGTCAGCAGCGATGCCTTTCTTGCTACATTTCT
>WBZZ01003985.1:92500-95000 GCA_019918135.1 Paulinella micropora
ATTTCAATAGAGTATGAGAAAGCGCACGAACCGCAGGAAGAAAAAAGGGTGCGTTGCGCTGTGGGTTTCGATGTGGGATTTTTGTCCCTGGTCGACATCCAGGACGGGAGGGGTTTTTACGCTGTGGCGGTCCCCAAGATTTACAAGCGGATGGGCAGACGGTGGATCGGCTGCCCTAGGACTGTCATCATGGCCTAGGGGGGTGAGTATGTAAAGAGTGACTCAGTTTGTCCGGAGGAACAGAAGTACGCACGAGCCATAGAAGTGGGCAAGGGAAGAAAATTAGTGTTCACTGACAAAGTGAGGGGGAGACTCTTAGCTGCTCGCAACAAGAGTCATGAAGTTATACATGAAGTTCTGTACCGGGAGGGTGGGGGATTTGCCCAGCATAGTTTGCGGCCCAATTGTGAAGCAGCAATAGAGAATGATGGAGCTCGTGTTTTAATTCCGTCTATCGAAAACATTTTTTTCGGTCAATGTATAACCATTCACTACGGCAATTAGTGCTAACAGTGGATGCTGAATATCAGACAGGAAGTAGGATCCCTGGTTTGGAACTTTACAATCCCATAAAAAAACATATACCTGTGTCTCTCTCTCCTCTGCAAAGTTCAATGCATACCCTGACTTTTCAAGGTATACCCTGACTTTGCAAGGTATACCCTGACTTGTCAAGGTAAAAAGGCTGCCGCCCTGGAGGTGTGAGGTGACAGGTTGCGATAGTGTAAATTTCTTTACGCAGTCAAAGTGTAGAGCCTGCAACGCGTTATACCCCCTGTTCATGGCACAACCTGACCCAAGAAATTGGGCTGTGTCCGATGTCTTTGCGATTCATGGTGCATTCAAAAACAGTGTCGACCTCCTAGACATTGCTGACTCAGAGAAGGGAATAGGGGGAACTCTAAGCATGACAGGAGTATTATCAGCAGTGAATGCGGTACCGTATTGCGAAAGGCAGATGACATGTTTTGGGACATACGTTGTGGAGTCGGGACGTTCTTCTCGCAGCCATGGTTTTTGGGTATGGACGCGTGACGGGTTTGGAGCAAAACGATTGTTCTAGGGAATGGAAGTTGAAATTGGGCAAGGCTAGTGTTGTTCGCCAAGAAAGTAGACATGTAGAGTTGTGGAATCAACAAGATCCTGTGGTGTGGTGGAAAGCTAGAATACAGAACACTGTTGATTTGGAGCGTTACTTCAAAAAATACAGATGGCACGGCAACGTGGTGGTGTTTCTATTCTGGACAGCTTGGCAGGCAGGGCACAAGGAAATATTGTTGCGTTTCATACGCACATGTCCACAGATCAAATATGTCCTGGTAGCAGATGAGTGCAAGCGGCCTCAAGGGCATAAGCTTGCATTTTCGATGCTTGAACATGCAGGTTTCACTTTGCATAGATACAGACCGCGTTTGACCATTGCATGTAGTTCAGGTTCAGAACAATTTGTTCTGGTGTGTTGGAAAGGACTGAAATAATAAAAGTTTGACTCGTATGTCAAGTTTGAAGTGTGATGCATCCGAGATGCGCTACTAATTGTACTTGCATGTGTGGTAGTAGTTTTATCGAGTACCGCGACTGGAGGGCGTGCGCCCAGGGCTGTTATTGCGTGTGGAATATGATGGTAAAGAAAGAAATTGCATAGGTGAGGCGCGAAATGAATTTTTGGGTGAGGAAGAGCTTGTCGTTTCAGTCAAGCAGTTGGATACGTGAACGGACAAGAAACACAAACTTAAGGCTCTGAGACCAGCACGTTCTGAGGCAGGCCGCGAATATGGGCTACTTGATGAATTAGCTTATGGTGAGTAACTACATCTTGGACAATCGCATCCCCTAATTCTGGCGCGAACTTATTTTCAAGATTTTGTCTGGTCTGGACGAAAGGAAGCACAACCTGGCAGGGGCAGAGGCCAAGAACAGGTAGAAAAAGCGGGGAATGCAAAAATAAAGAAGCAAGCCTAAAGCAGGGACGAAGAACAAAGAAGCATAGTTATGCTGTCGTACAAGTGTCTGAGAACTCGGGAGAAAAGGGAACAGAAGTAGGGAATGCACCGTCGGCTATGGCACAGGCAAAGCGTAGTAGGCAGCCGTCCAAGAAAGTTGTGGGAAATGCGGAACAGTATGTATTCCTTGACTCTAAATTACAGGTATGCCTTGACTAGAAATAGACATGCGAGGACTTAGCCTTTCAATGTTTACCTTACATATCCAAGGTATACCTGGCAATAGTCAAGGTATACCTTGAAATAGTCAAGGTATACCTTGAAATAATCAAGGTATACCTTGCAGTAGTCAAGGTATACCTTGATATTCCAAGGTATACCTTGAAATATCAAGGTGACGTACATGGAAAGATAGATTCCAAGTCAAGAAAACCTTGAATTTAGAGTCAAGGTATACTTTGAACTTAGCGTCAAGGAATACCTTGACTTTAAATTCAAAGTATACCTTGGATTTAGCGTCAAGGTATACCTTGCAATTGACTTTAAATTCAAGGCAT
>WBZZ01003985.1:107500-187500 GCA_019918135.1 Paulinella micropora
GCTTTTGCTTGAAACGATGTGGTTTGAACATTTACCTGCTTTGAAGTACTTGACCTCCGACATGATTTTGGTGGCGCCGGCCCGTGAATTTCTGTGGCAATATTTGACAAGACCATGCCAATTCCTGGAGAGGAAACCAGAAAAATTTCCAAAAAATATTTGAACAGACAGGCCTATCGACATACGTAGCCTTTGAAGTGAAGGCCGCACTAATTTTTTTTTATTTGACGGTTTTGCGGGGTCGAGATTGGTAAAAGTCATGGCTAGAGAGGGTTTTGTGTTTTTTTGTGTGTGTTTCTCATGCATACTTTCACGTCCCGTGGCCTTGCACAGTCTTTCCAAACGTTGTGCCCATGCTGTCTGCAAAATGGTGTGTTGTAAACTTATCTGTAGCATGTATTGTTCTTTCTTCCCTGAAGCCCTTTTTTGCACCTGTCTTGTATCACTCCTATATGTGTTGTGTGTGCTTTTCTGGGAATGTAATGTGCTGAATCTATTCACAATCACATGGTCTTTGTTTTGCATATGTTCAACTACTGCTCCTTTCTTTGTAACCCTGCTGTTGGTGATCTATTTTAGGCTGCAGACAGGCTAAAAAAATCATGGGTGAAATCTTTAGAGATTTTCAATTTTTTCTGCACTTTCTGTACAAAATGCTTTTATTAATAGTCTCTTTGATTTCCTTCACTTTCTGTACTTGTTCCGGCCTTGTATTTAAATCAAAAAAATTCTGAGTGAGGGCATTATGCCCTATTTTTGCTGATTTTGGCCGGTTTGTTTGCAGGCTTAAGGTTACCTTTTTGTAAAAAACTTTGTACATTTAATTATAAGCCGCATGATACATAGAAAGATATTATAAAAAAATTTATTGAAGATCATACAGGGAACATATAAAAACTGACTCTGATTTTTTGTCATCACAAGCACCATTTTTTGAGGTGGCAAGGTGGCCAGTTTTTTTCCTGTGGGGGGTGTGCAAATTAGTTGGGAAAAAGCGGTGGACGACGGGAAATCGATTGGTTTGAAGTCAGTTTTTACTATTTTTCAATGATTCTTTCATTAAATTAAATGTTTTTACTTATAGTTTTGAATTGTACAATTTTCATATGATAACGTTTAACGGATCTATGTTTATTATGCTAACGACCACTCGCACATAGGAGAACTTACATATGGTCCCTCCGGCCCGAATTTTTTTTTGTAAAAGGGCGGTGTCAGCGTGCTTAACGCTAATCCCTTTTTTTTTTGAACGCTTGGTGTTGAGAGGTGGACCTGCATCCGTTTTCGGTTCTGTTCGTTCTCCACCCAGCTGTTCTTTCACAGTTTTTATGTTCATAGGGGAACCTGATGTTTCTTCGCCACCATGATGCGAAACCCGCGTTCACAGGCGCCCTTGGACACTGCCGTAGGCACCAAAGACTGGGGCCAATTTGATAACCCAAAATGCAAAGGCTTGATAATTCCTGGGGACCGGTTGTCTAGGCCGAGCAATGCCCCAACAGCCATTTATACCCCTCGTGACTACCGAGACAGTAAGGCCAAGAGAAAGCACGCAACCACGCAGAACGAGTCGTCCCAAAGTGACAAAAAAGCATGCCAGCTGCAGGGCAAGTCAGACTCGTCCCAAAGTGTAAAAAAAACAGTGAATTTAGAATCTCTTTCAACATTACCCAGTGGCAGCTTTACCCAGTGGCATAGATTAGTATTTGACGCCATTTTGGCAAAGTTAAAGGGTTGGGCGCCTTCCGACAAGAGTAGTTGGACTATCAAACAACATGTTCCTGTTCCTTTCAACCTGTGCTCTTTCGCTCGTGCTTTCACACCCCAACCTGCTCTTGCAGATAGCATAGAGATAACTCACAACACACCCCACCGCTTTGGCATCCATATCCTGGATGCATCTGCCTTCGGTAACTTGTTACTGAAAGCAGATGCATCTATGGTATTTAGATGGCATAAACACAATAAAGCACAGCATTTGAGGTTTGGAGAGGGGAGGAGAAAGCTGACACAAAGAGACATAAAAACATGGGAGAGACAGCACCCAGGACAGACAGCACCCACAGACACCATCACAAAACATGGAGTCAAACTTGTTCTGACACAACACAAAGACATATGCATAGACAGACCGATAGAAACAGCAACAGACATCGCACAAGACCAACCAGAGGGGCACAACACACACACTACATTGTGAGCGTAGAGGCAGATGTGGGGTGGAGGGTAGCAAAGTATGTGGGAGAACATAGCAAACTAGAGAAACAGGCAGACAAAGTCATGGTAGTTTGGGAGGGGGCAGTAGGGAGAGAGCTCACACCAGATTCCACATTCATGCCTGCCCGCCTTGTGAATGTTCATGAAGATGAGCCTGACAAGGCTCCCAAGTGGGCATGGAGACATGCCCCTTGAAAGTCAGATGACGAAGAAGAGAAGGAAGCTTTCTCTCTTCATCGTCATCGGATCCTCCTCCCTTTTTCTATGCATATTACACATGCAAAGAAAAAGGGGGAAGGCTGGTCAAGGCGAGAGGTGAGAACTATACCACAGACAGTGAGAGAGTTTGTGAGGGCGTATGAGAGAGCAAGGGGAGCAAATTCACACACACAACATGCATACTAAGCATAACAGTATCGAAAATGTGGTATCAGGGGGAAGAGGCAGCAGAAGAACAAGACTCAAGCGATGACGACGAGCCACTTGTGGCTCCTCGTCTTCGTGCTGAATCTTCTTCTTCTTCTTCTTCTTCTTCTTCTTCTTCTTCTTCTTCTTCTTCTTCTTCTTCTTCTTCTTCTTCTTCTTCACACCATCCTTGCCTGCTGCAAGCGCAACAGGAGGCCCAGGACGCGACATCAGCCAGACTCTTAGCGCAAAAATCTTCTTCTTCTTCTTCTTCTTCTTCTTCTTCTTCTTCTTCTTCTTCTTCTTCTTCTTCTTCTTCTTCTGCTGCTGCTGCTGCTGCTGCTGCTGCACAGCCTGCCTCACCACATCCCCCTCCTTCCCCTGCCAGCCTCTGCTCCACCCAAGTCCCCACTCCCCCCTCACCCGCAAGCCCACACTCACCCCTCCCCCCCACCGAACCCAACTCACCCCAACCACGTAATCATAATAAGGAGTGGTTGTCTCCTCTTGCAGTGACACGCTCACCGAGCCCTGTAACACCCCCTGCTCCTTCCAGTCCTACTGACAACCATTCAGACGTCGACTCCGACTAGGAATAGTAAGAAAAAACAGTACTAATATTAATTTTAAAAAAATCATAGTATTAATATTAATAACTAATACTGATATTAATAGCAAATATTAATGTATTAATGAAAAAAATATTAAGAAAAAAAATAGTATTAATATTAATAATAATAAAAAATCATAGTATTAATATTAATAACTAATACTGCACGGCCGGACGATATTAATAGCAAATATTAATGTATAATGTAATTCAGAAGGAGAGCACATGAATTTAATGATTTAACTGCTCTACGATTGTTTCCGGACGCTGCATTACAAAGTCCCACGTCTCGCCTGGCTCCCGGCGGTCGTTGGTGCAAGTTTTTCGCATGTGACTCAGCATGCGGCCTTCTTGAACAAAAGCCTGCCCGCACCACGAGCACACAAAATTCTTCTCCCGCACCTCTACTCCCTGTTCTACAAGCAGGCGGCCAACGGATTGCTTGGTAAGCACTTCCATCAAAAACTTACTTCGCCGGCTGTTAGAACGAAAATAATTCTGTCAGTTATGATTATTCCTTTGTTCTAATGATTGGCAAGAAGCCCAGTAAATTGAACCATGCCGAACTAAGAAATCGTTTGCGTGGCAGCATAACCAATGGTTGTAAGGGTAATGTTCAAGTTGTTGAGGTATGTAGGGACCCGCATAACGTCTTTGTACAAAACATCCCTCTGCCCACCCCCGATCAATGGGTCCCGCACAGGGAGCTTAGTCTTTGCATCCCGCACCTTTGCCTCGGGGTGCTGCTGTCCTTTCCCCCCCCTTACTTCCCATACACCTGATTCCATTTTGGGGTGCATTGGTTGCGCACTTGTCTCTGTAAGCAGTCTGAACACCGTGGTGTGTACTCCTGCCATTCCCAGGCTTGCTGCGGAGAAAAAATTGTGTCTGGATTGTTCAGTATCAACCACTGACAGTACCATGCGTTCCAAAACTGCTTTATTCTGTCCCACCTACTAAATGAAGAAGCGGCGAAAAGTCAACTTTATCCTCCAGCACTTGTCCAAAGAGACGCCGTAGCACTTGGCCACTTTCGTGGCCACTGAATTCGTAGGTGTTAGCACCATCGCTGCCCTTGACTACAGTGGTTTTTACTCCGTACACGCCTGCATTGTGTAAAATAACCAGACGGGCAACAATGTCCTCCTTTTTCCGTGGCAACAATGCACATTCTTTCTTGCCGAAGGGCCAAAAAACCTGCACTTCCTCCTCCATGATTTCCTTGAGCAGCTTACCAAAAAAACGACCATGCACGCGTAGCATAATGTGTAGTAAGTCCGGAATGATGTCCCAGACGTCCACAAACCAAAAGAGAGACTCGTCCTTCTTCCTTCCATCCATGTCGTCATCGCTTCTATATCTAGTAATGCCCCATCTTTTCCTAAGATTGCTACGCTCTTGCTTTGTACACTTGCAGTACAAGCAGAAGTATGTACTTCCCGCGTCCTTGTGACCAGACATTTCTAAATTCCAGGACATGTCTCCTATCTGCAGGAAACGAACTTTGATTGTCCTTGCCTGCGATGGGCAATACCAGCCCGTTTGTCTGAGGGTTGCCATGGACTTTAGAGTTGGCATCAGTTTCTGTTCTAGATCGTCATACTTTTCACGTGTCTTGCACTGGGCGATTGTGAATAGTCCCGCGGGGGAGGTGGGGGACGGTAGTAAGCCCAGTAAAGCACCCTCTTTGTCTACTACCATCATCTTCAAAGCTAACGTTATTATTTTGTGTGAATTGCCTACCTTAGCTCCATCGCCTGCTATAGCTATCCTTAGCTCGTCTATCTGCTTAGCTTCACTCGAGTCTACACTATCCTGCAAGTAAGTCTTATCTACACTTTGTAAAATCTTTCCTCAATCTGCTGTTACACACTTGTTATCACTACTGAGCTGTAATGCATATGCCTCCCGCGCTGCTGGCTCTAACTCTTTCCTTCTCCTATTCTTAAGCATGCTGCCTTTTATGTGTGGGTGTTTGCTTATATATCTGTTACTTCCTTCACACTTGCGTTATGTTGCATCATATATAATAGCACTCTGTCTACTGTTGCCCTAACTTCTTCGTCTGTGGGTTCATCTCTCACTACAAACTTGTCAAATTCGGCAGCAAACTCTTGCATCGCCTCCTCCTCTACATTTCTAAACCTACAGTGTGTCTCTGCCTGAAAGCTAAGCTCCTGTATAACTGTCTTCTTTTCTTGCCTCTCACCTTTCTCGTTTTTCTTTTCCCTGACCTCTGGTGTTGCTGTGAAGTAGTCTTTATGGTCTCTCTTGTGCTGTGTGTATGTCTGTCTATCGTCTGGTGATGTGAATGTGTTGATTATTCTATGGTGTTGCGGCACTCCTAATCTATCTTTCTCTACATCTACACTCTCCTCTCTCTCTGTCTCTCCATCCGCCTCCCTATCTTCTTCACTCTCTTCATCTTTCTCTTCCTTTTACTTCTCTATTTCCTCTCGAGTCTTGAGTCTCTTAGAGGCTTTTTCAGCACTGAGCAAACGGCGTGCTAGTCTTTTGGAAACGTCTGAGGAAGGGACACGCTGACGACCCTTTGCTTTAGGCCTCCAGCCTTTCTTTTTCTTTTTTGTGGCATCACGACTTGCGAAGAGAGACATGTCCTGGAATTGAAACAGCTGAGAGCTTTGAAAAAAAAAAAGTCAAAACATGGTGGGATCACGGGAAATGGCTTGTCGTTTCCTATTATGTCCCTGCGGATCTCCTTCCGAACCACAAGGTTAAAAAAAAAATTAAAGCTGTAGATGAAAAGATCACAACTTGAACTAGTTTCCACACAAGTTTCCAGTAATTTTTATTAACCTGTGTCATAGTGCTTTTTTTTTAAAACCTTACTGAAACAGAACGTATTCTCTTTAAATATGTCGTGTGTAATCAATCCATAACATAACATTGATATTTTATGTGTGGGAACTAGTTCAATATCTGTATTAGTAAATTGAAAAAACAGTATTAAAAAATCTATTTTAGTTTAAACGCAGATTTGCGCCCCGACTTCATTGCGTTTATTTACATGCTTACTACATATGGCGTCATTCAAGCTAGTGTAAAATAGTGTTTCCACACATGTTTATGTTTCAACAACTTTGTAAATATGCTGAACAAGCTAGTATTAATATTACTATTATTTCATGCATACTTTAAGTAGTAGGTGAGTATGTATAACGACTATAAGTGAGTGGCAAGTAGTCTGAGTGTCACAGTGACTAGTGTAAAACACGGTCACTCACTCTGAAATATAAGCTTCCGCACCGGTTTTTTGCTTCAAAAACATTGTAAATATGCTAAACAAACTCGCATTAATATAATTTCATACATAGTTCAAGTAGGCAGTGAGTATGCATAACGAATACAAGTGAGTGGCAAGTAGTCTGAGTGTCACAGTGACTAGTGTAAAACACTGTCACTCACTCTGAAATATAAGCTTCCGCACCGGTTTTTTGCTTCAAAAACATTGTAAATATGCTGAACAAGCTAGTATTAATATAATTTCATGCATAGTTCAAGTAGGCAGTGAGTATGTATAACGAATACAAGTGAGTGGCAAGTAGTGTGACGTCACAGTGACTAGTGTAAAACACTGTCACTCACTCTGAAATATAAGCTTCCGCACCGGTTTTATGCTTCAAAAACATTATAAATATGCTAAACAAACTCGTATTAATGTAATTTCATGCATGGTTCAAGTAGTCGGTGAGTATGTATAACGACTATAAGTGAGTGGCTGCCACCAGTAGCCAACTTGAAAATTTCTAGTCACATTTAAATTTGAATTTGAATTTGAAGTAATATCATTAGAATTTAATAAATTAAATATACTTACGTTGATTTTGATGTAAAACAACATAAAAACACAGAAAAATCAAGCTCAGACAAGCCAAAGCCACAATCTAGCCAAGATATAGCTAACGGTCGAAAAACAGTTGTAACTGCTAGAAACTCAATTTTTTTAATTTTTTTTGTTTAAAATAGTTAAAATACATTAAAATCTTTCATTTTCATGCTACTTCCATCAATTTTGAAAACCTTTAGACTTAGCGTGCATGTTAGCGTGCATTATATCCTGTCTTCTTCTTCTTCTTCTTCTTCTTCTTCTTCTTCTTCTTCTTCTTCTTCTTCTTCTTCTTCTTCTTCTTCTTCCTCTTCTTCCTCTTCTTCCTCTTTTTCCTCTTTTGCTTCTTCTTCTTCTTCTTCTTCCTCTTCTTCTTCCTCTTCTTCTTCTTCTTCTTCTTCTTCTTCTTCTTCTTCTTCTTCTCCTCCTTCTTCTTCTTCTTCTTCTTCTTCTTCTTCTTCTTCTTCTTCTTCCTCTTCCTCTCCTTTTTCTTCTTCTTCTTCTTCTTCTTCTTCTTCTTCTTCTTCTTCTTCTTCTTCTTCTTCTTCTTCTTCTTCTTCTTCTTCGTTTTCTTCTTCTTCTGCTCCCTGTCTTCATTGGTCTTCCGTTCTCCCATTCACATTTTTTCGTTTTCTCCTCCTCTCTCTCTTTTTCATTTTCTTCTCTCTCTCTCCCTTTTACAGTCTTTCTGTCCGTTCCTTCTCTCTTTTCCCTTTCTTTCTTGGGTTTCTCCTTTTCAATTTCGCACGTTCTCTTCTCCCACTCTTGCTCCCTCCCTCCCTCTCTCTCTCTCTCTCTCTCTTTCTTTCTCCTTCTCTCGCTCTCTTGCTCTCTCCCTCTCCCTCGCTCTCGCGCCCTCTCTCTCCCGTCGCCTCTTCGACCCGGGGGGGGGGGGGGGGGGGAGGCAGGGCCAGGTCCCATTTCGCCTTGCGTGCTTTGGGCCAGGCACCCACGAGGGGGCCGGGTCCCCCGTCGAAGGAGGCTCCGACGATCCCGCCCCAGGTGGTGTGCTCTCGTTGCTCCCCTCCCTCTTAGCGCGTTGCATTTCTAGGTTCAGGGGCGCAGGTGTCGAGCTCCTCATCCCAGGCGGTGAGTGGGCCTGCGCAAGGTACTCTCGCTCTGCCCGCCCCTGTCCTCTCAGCTTCCTGCCCCCTGCAGGGGCCGAGCTGCTTCGCCCCGTCTCACCCCAGGAGGTGGGAGGTCGAGGCCCAGGTACGCTCTCGTTGAGTCATCCTAGCGCTCAGTTCTGCTCCTCGCAGGGGCGCCGAGGCAAAGTTCGGCCCAGCTTCGGGGGGCATCATTGCCCCCCCTCCCGGGCGGCCCCGGCGGTCCCCGCGCGGGCGCCTCCCGCCCGCCCCCGTCCTCCGGCTCCGCTTCTCTCGGGCTCACTATCCAGCCTGTCCTCAGCTGGGGGGCGCCCTCGCTCGCCCCGCCCAGCGGTCTGGCGGGGGGTGGCCTCTCCCGCCCCCCCGGGTGGCCTCTCCCGCCCCCCCGGGTGGCACCGGGGGTTTCCCCGCATCCTCATCGGGCGGCTCGGGCTTCCCCCCGCACGCCGCCCCGGCTTCTGGTTCGCCGTCTTTGAGCTCCGGTTGGGGAGCGCCCCCGCTCGCCCCGCCCGGCGCCCCGGCTAGCCTCTCCCTCCTGCCAGGCGGTTTCGGGAGTTCTCCCGCCTCCTCTTCGGGCGGCTCGGGCTTCCCCCTGCTCGCCGCCCCTGCCTTTTGTCCGCCGGCGTCGAGCCCCGGTTGGGGAGCGCCCCCGCTCGCCCCGCCCGGTGCTCAGGCTAGCCTCTCCCTCCCCCCGGGCGGCTACGGGGGCTCCCCCGCCTCCTCTTCGGGCGGCTCGGGCCTCCCTCCGCTCGCCGCCTTGACCTCTCTCTTGCCCTCGTTGGGCCTCGGGTGGGGAGCGCCTTCGCCCGCTCCGCCCGGCGTCCCGGCGGGGGGCGGCCTCCCTCCACTGGGCGCCCAGCAGCTCCTGGCCGCCCACCTCGCTTCCTCCCCCCTCGGTTTCTCCCCAGCGGCGGCGGCTGCGGCTGCGGTAGCTCAGTCCGACAGCCTTTCCTTGGCCAAGTGGCATCAGTTCTGTCTATCTCCTTCCCTCTCGGGGGAAGACAGGGCTCGCATCCGTTCGCTCCCGCCCAAGGTCGGGATAACGGTCGCAACGCGTCGTCCAGCCGACGCGCCGCTCGCCTTCTTCGCCGAGTTCTCTCTCCCCTCCTCTTCTCCGGAGACGACGCGGGTCCCGGCTCGCCTTTTTGGCCGCGCCAGCGCTCGGTCGTTCGAGAACGACTGGCCCCTCCTGCTGGACGCCTTCGGAGGCTGGAGCGACGTCATTCAGATCATTTTCGGACACTCCGACGCCATCCGACAGGCGATGAAGTCCACCGCGGTGGCGCTTCGTCAGTGGCACGCAGCACGCTGGCCAGCGGCTGCTGTCGCGGAGTACATCGAGGACGTCCGCAGGCAGGCGGCCGCGCACATGGTGGTGCCTGATCTGCGCCGCGCGGACGCCGCCATTTTCGAGGAGGCATACAGAGTCCTGTTGGACAAGGTTACAGCCTTGATAGCGTCTGTTGCGATGACGCGGGAGCTGGCCCGCAGCGCGGTGGCTCGCAGGCCCCGTGCCGAGGGGCGGCAGCGTGATCAGGGGCAGAAGCGCCAGCGACAGGTGAACAAGGAGCTCTCTGATGATCAGTGGCAGCGAGCTAAGAACAGCAACTTCTGCGTCGCGTTCAACAAGGCTGCTGGCTGCCAGTCCCAGGCCCCGCACTTCCGAGGCAAGTCGACTTCGGGCGCTAAGGTGTCTCACTCGTGTGTTGGTTGCGGCAAGGCGGGGCACGGGCTGCCCTCGTGCCCGTCCGCGGCGGCGAAGGGGGCCACCGCCTCCACCTGGCTTTCGTCTTCCCGCCCGCATACGCCGCCCGCCCGCGTTCGCCCCCGCCTGCTTCTTCCTCTTCTTCGCTCGTTCCTCCCCGTCCGCCCTCTCTGCCGCCGGCTTCCACCCCTCTCCCTCCTTCTCCCGCCTCTCTCCCTTTGCTTCCTCCTCCGCCAGCGTGCCCGCTCGCGGCGCCCGTCCCAGCAGCTCTGGTGCTCCCTCTCCCGCCCCGCTCCCCGCCCCCCGCACCGGGGCCGCCACCCTCTCCCTCTTTGCACGCGGCCGCCCCCCTCCCTTCTCCTGTGGGGCGCACGCCTGCCCCGGCCCCCGCGCCGCAGCGCCCCAGCGGGGCGCACTGACGGTGGGTGGACCCGCCGGCCGCCCGCGCCCGGCCGGGCTCCTCCCTACTGCGAGTCAACTGCAGTTTCTGTGGCTCCTCGCCCGCCTGCCGCTCTCCCTTCTTCCTGCCTCCCAGTTCCTGGGACTCTCTTGCTGCGGCGCAGCTAGCTGATTTCAAGGTGTGGCTCTGCTCCGACCGTGCCGCCATGGCGGGTGCTCGCTCGATTCAGCGCCGCGTGTTCCTCTCCGGTCTGCCCGCCTGCGATAGGAGCGTGTCCGAGTCAGGTAGGCGGCTTGAGCAGGACGTCCGTCGCTCTCTAGTGTTCCCTCCCCGACGACGTCGTCTCTGCCAGAGGCTTTCACTGGGGGGACGAGGCGGTGCAGGGTGCTGCGCTGTCTCCTCAGGGAGTCGCCGCCCTGCTGGGCATCCCCGCCGAGCAGGATGCGGCAAGAAGCAGTGCACTCGAAGCGCTTTCTCTGGACGGACAAGAAACATAAACTTAAGGCTCTGAGACCAGCACATTCTGAGGCAGGCCGCGAATATGGGTTACTTGATGAATTAGCTTATGGTGAGTAACTACATCTTGGACAATCGCATCCCCAAATTCTGGCACGAACTTATTTTCAAGATTTTGTCTGGTCTGGACGAAAGGAAGCACAACCTGGCAGGGGCAGATGCAAAGAACAGTAGAAAAAGCGGGGAATGCAAAAGTAAAGAAGCAAGCCTAAAGCAGGGACGAAGAACAAAGAAGCATAGTTATGCTGTCGTACAAGTGTCTGAGAACTCGGGAGAAAAGGAAACAGAAGCAGGGAATGCACCGTCGGCTATGGCACAGGCAAAGCGTAGTAGGCAGCCGTCCAAGAAAGTTGTGGGAAATGCGGAACAGTATGTATTACTTGACTCTAAATTGCAGGTGTGCCTTGACTAGAAATAGACATGCGAGGACTTAGCCTTTCAATGTTTACCTTACATATCCAAGGTATACCTGGCAATAGTCAAGGTATACATTGAAATAGTCAAGGTATACCTTGAAATAATCAAGGTATACCTTGCAGTAGTCAAGGTATACCTTGATATTCCAAGGTATACCTTGAAATATCAAGGTGACGTACATGGAAAGATAGATTCCAAGTCAAGAAAACCTTGAATTTAGATTCAAGGTATACTTTGAACTTAGCGTCAAGGAATACCTTGACTTTAAATTCAAAGTATACCTTGGATTTAGCGTCAAGGTATACCTTGCAATTGACTTTAAATTCAATGCATACCTTGTATTTAGCGTCAAGGTATACCTTGATTTAGAGTCAAGGTATACCTTGACTTTAAATTCAAGGTATACAGGTATACCTTGACGCTAAATCCAAGGTATACCTTGCTAAATTCAAGCTATACATTGCATTTAAGGTCAAGGTATACCTTGGCTAAATCCAAGGCATACATTAAATTTAAAGTCAATGTATACCTTGACGCTAAATTCAAGACATATCTTGAATTTTAGCGTCAAGGTATACCTTGAAATATCAAGGTGACGTACATGGAAAGATAGATTCCAAGTCAAGAAAACCTTGAATTTAGATTCAAGGTATACTTTGAACTTAGTGTCAAGTAATACCTTGACTTTAAATTCAAAGTATACCTTGGATTTAGCGTCAAGGTATACCTTGCAATTGACTTTAAATTCAATGCATACCTTGTATTTAGCGTCATGGTATACCTTGATTTAGAGTCAAGTTATACCTTGACTTTAAATTCAATGTATACCTGGATTTAGCCAAGGTATACCTTGACGCTAAATCCAAGGTATACCTTGCTAAATTCAAGCTATACATTGCATTTAAGGTCAAGGTATACCTTGGCTAAATCCAAGGCATACATTAAATTTAAAGTTAATGTATACCTTGACGCTAAATTCAAGACATATCTTGAATTTTAGCGTCAAGGTGTATATACCTTGAGTTTTTAATGTTTTTTTTACAACTTAGAATTTTAATCATTAGTTTTTTTTTCGTCCCGGGTCGGCCCTCTAGAAATATATATATTGAAAATCGTCGTTTACTTATTAAAATTTGGGGGCAAACCTTGCCAACATAGAGTAAACCTTGAAAATATTAATTAATTCAAAAAATACTCAAGTATGCCCTGAACTCAAGGTATACCCTGAACTCATGATCAAGGTATACCTTGACTTTTGACTTAGGAATAAACGGGTTCACAGTGCACATGTGCAGTGCATATATAAAGTCGAAAGAGAAATTTGTCTCGAATTTCACTAGTGAAAGTTTTGTTCAATCATGGCAGAGGAAGCCGATAGTTGCAAAATTTCTTCGATAATTTTTTCAGGGGGGAAAAAGAGGTAACAGGTGCTTTAGGCCACCGATTATATCCTCTTAAGCTGACATACTAAAATTTCTGACCGGTGGGCTAAAATTTCTGACCGGTGGCTAAAACCCTTCATAAAGGGACGGCCTGTTTACAGCTTGAGCGACGTATCTGACAAAAGGGACCGGCCTGTTTATAGATTGAGCGACGTATTCTTATCATGGAGCGCAGCGGCTTTGGCAGTGCACTGACTTCCTTTCAAATCACCAGTATCACCCGCTACAGAGAATGTTCAAAAGATACATGAGATAACAGGTAGAGAGAGAAAAGAACAAGGCTTCGCTGGTTTTTTGAAATACAGCGCCAAGCAAAGCCTGCGGTTATTGGTTACCAGAGGAATCCCACATGCCCAACCTTGCACAAATCAGCAAAATCTGGGGCCTGGGTTGTAAATTTCTAGGACAGCAATAGGGAGGTACAGAAGCTTATGCCTGAACAAATTCTGATGCCTGACACACCTTCAAGGCTTGGGCAGCCTGGAAGCGCCCGCTTAGCGCCCTGCTGGCGGCCGCGCGGCCCGCGCCCCAACAAAACGGATGTTGGCGGAAGCAAGGCGAAAGAGGAAAAGCAAATAGAAAGTAAGCAAATGGAGTCAGGCATGGGCAGTAGAACGCGGAAAATGAGCACTCACTGACTGCCTTTGGAGTTACTCACTCCGTCAGCCTCATCAACTTGACTTGCACTTATTGTCCTCTGGGCATCAATGACGCATGGCTGTCTGTATGCAGCCGTTCGTTTGCCAGCGGCGTGTCGGCCCCTCACCCATGTTTACCGAGGATCGCAAACCATCGCGTTCTGAAAGAGGTACAAGCGTATGCATAGACCTGAATCCTCTCGAACGTGTTACGTGTATGATGATGGTTTTTACTTTTCCGTCGTGGCTTTAGGTTCAGAACAAAGCAGTCTCAACACTGTGCCGCACCAACCAGAACAGCCCCCAACTGATAGCATGGGTATGGCAACACACACACACACTCACACGCACACGCACACACACACACTACAGACACACACACACACAGACTGCTGTCTCTCTCTCTCTCTCCCTCCCCCCCCCCCCCCCCCCTCTCTCTCTCCCTCTCCCCCTCTCTCTCGATCTCTCCCCCTCTCTCTCTCGATCTCTCTCTCTCTCTCTCTCTCTCTCTCTCTCTCTCTCTTTCTCGATCTCTCTCTCTCTCGATCTCGATCTCTCTCTCTCTCTCTCTCTTTCTTTCTCTCTCTCTCTCTCTCTCTCTCTCTCTCTCTCTCTCTCTCTCATACACACACACACACACACACGCACACACACACACACACACACACACACACGCACGCACGCACGCACACACACACACACACACCATACTGCAAACAGCCCCCATGATAGCGTCGGCGATGCTCTCTCTCTCTCTCTCTCTCTCTCTATATATATATATATATATATATATATATATACATCATTTATGTGTGGCGGACCTGTCTATTCGTATATCAAATACAAGCACTAAAAAATATGGAAAAACTCTTATGTTTTACAAAAACACACCTTTGTTTTGACGAAAACACACCTTTGTTTTGACGAAAATACGGAAAACAAAGCACACTAAGGTTTATTTAGACAAAATAACAATTTCATGTTTTTTATTCTAAAAAATATATATTAAATTTCATTTATATATGAAATTGTCGTTATTTTGTCTAAATAAACCTTAGTGTGCTTTGTTTTCCGTATTTTCGTCAAAACAAAGGTGTGTTTTCGTCAAAACAAAGGTGTGTTTTTGTAAAACATAAGAGTGTTTCCATTTTTTTAGTGCTTGTATTTGATATACGAATAGACAGGTCCGCCACACATAAATGATCATGCGGAAAAAGTGGAAAAGTTGTCCAAATACAGAAATACAAACCCCCGTCGGTGTGCATTTTTACCTCACCTTTCTCGTCTGCGGTGTTGCCGATATTGGTCCATTTTTTTTGGCTGATATGATCAAAATTGGAGGGATCTTAAAAGTTTAATGGGGGTGATAGCCACACGAGTAAGGGGAAAAAAATAGTTTCACCAACGCGATCAGAATTGGAGGGATTTTAAATATTCAATATTAGTGTTTCTTCTCTTTCTCTATCTGCTTGAGATATTCCCCTTTGTATTCATCCAATATTTCCTTATTAATTTCTCTATATTTCTTTTGTTGCTCTTTAACCTTATCCTTATTTTCTTATAATATTCCCTTCGTTGTTCATTTATCTTCTCTTTATTTGCTTCTCTATATCTTCTCTGTTGCTCTTTAATTTTTCCTTATTATTTTCCACATACTTTGCTCTATATCTTTGTCTCTTTGGATCAGGGAGACTGAATACGGCCTTTATTTCTTCTATGGTAGAACTCATTATATATACTATGAATAGTATGTGCTTAATATATAATTCAATGGTTGAATATAAGAGCAGTCGAGAGAGATTGTCTTCTCCTGTTGGTGTCCAACCCCAAGGTTGGCCGTGTCCAAGTAGATTTTTATAAGGTTGGACACTTTTTAAGTATTAAATTTCAATATTTATTATATTATTCTTCTTTCTATTAACTAAATTTTAACTTGTCCAACCTGTCCAACCTTTTATTAAGAAATGAAATTTTTTTTGTCGTCTCCCGATTTTTCACAAATAGGAAAAATAATTTTCCGCCCGCGGGTATTGGCCTCGGACACATTGGCCTACATTAATACAAACAAAAAAATCCTCTCTCACACTGCTACTATTGACAACAATAGTCCGAGTGGTTTTTAACAACATTTAGGGACATATCGGGGGTAATGACTATTTACTATTAAAAATAATTAAAATAATATAATTATTATATATATAAGGTACACATAATGCCGAGAACACCTCAATTCACTAAGGAAGAAGTGGTTCAACGGAGAAGGGAACGAGCAAAAGCATTTTTGAAAGCTCATCCTGATAAGAATAGGGCGAACGCGAAGGCATACTATTATAAGAACCAAGAGAGGATAAAATTATTACGAAAGGAGAAATATGAAAAACAAAAAGCGGAATTAATTGAATTAAGGACTTTTCGTAATAACATGTTAAATAATATATAATTTATTTTATATATTTTCATAAAAAAATATATACACTATTATATAAACCATGGACACCTCTCGCCGCCGATCGTATTGGACATACGACGACCTAAGACTTCATTTGGATTATGTAAGTGGAAGTTATTTTCTAAATCTGGTCAATGCAGTTTCGTTTATGTCGCCCGACGGAAAGTGGAACACGAACGACTGGAAACTTGTGGAAAGTATAGAAAATGGGGAACAACAATATTGTTGTTGCTCACACGAGATTACAAAGAATTACATTATAAAAAATGTAAAAAACGGAAACGAAATGGTGCTGGGATCTGAATGTATCAAGCGGTTTAAGAACAGCCAAATGAATACAGATCTATCATTGCTTATTCGCACCCTTGACAATCCAAACATTAAATTTTGTTGTTATTGTAATAGCAATCGGGCAATTCCAAAAAAAGATTGTAGAAAAATATCCGAACAGGGACAAGTATTATCATAAATCTTGTATGAAAAAGAAATTTTATCGATGTACTCTTTGTAATGCTTTTAGAGGATTTGACCTATGTGATTGTTTAGATAAGATTAGAAATGGAACAGACAGAAGGCCATTTTGGCTAAGATAATAAGTAAAAGAAGACGAGTTATTTTTTTTTTTTTTGTATAAAGATATATAAAAAATTATGATTACCTATTAAGAATAGTGTTATATACGGATCTATAGAATAATTAATTTATTTTTATGAAAAGATCCGAGCGACTATATAAGATGACCGCACCAACACTGACCAATGAGCAATGGTATTGGAAACAAGAAGAAGCACTGAGAGATAAACCGCAGGACGCGGTCCTTATCAAGTGGGGGGAACAAGCAATTCACCACTGTGCCATTTCAAGAGGATTTCGTGTCATTGATTGAAAAAACGCCAGAGGAACAAAGACAATACTATAAAATATTAATGGAAAACAAACCCCAACGAATGTTTGCCGACATTGATGGTGATGAATTGTCAATCTCACGAGAAAAAATGTATGAGCGATGGAACACACTCATGGAAAATGTATTTGCTAATGTAGGCTTGAAGTATAACCCTAAAAAAAGCAAGATACTTGGATGCGAGTAAGAATGGTAAAATGTCGTGCCATTTTTCTTACGATAATGGCTTGGTGTTTGAAAACTGAGAAACACAAAAAGAGTTTTGGAAATATGCGGAAGTGGTGATTGAAAGAGATTACCCCGACCTCTGCTTCACATTTGAACGAGCCGACAAGAATATTGAATTGCGGACTATACTTGATATTTCTGTTTATAACAAAAACAGGGCTTTCCGCACTATCTACTCTCATAAAGATGGTAGTGATCGTGTTCTGCTTCCGTATTCATACACACCAAAAACAAACACCTTGAAACTGCTTCAAGATGTAGAAATAGACGATTATTTGATTATGCGACCCGATGACGATACATTTTACAATATTAAAATTCCCGAATATACAACTTTGAAACGATATCAACATATCACATTGGAAGAAATATATGAGATTATACTCAGCAAAATACCAAATGTGGAAATTGTTGAAAAAAAAGCAGAGAATGTTTATTTTAAAAACCATAGGGACACGAATATGTATCATAAACGGAGAAGAAAATAACAGCGACGATTGCTATGTAGTATGGAGAAGAGACTGATTGTATTTCTACTGCCACGATAGTAATTGCGAGGGTAAAGGTATAAAAATTTACGAACTATCTCCCCCCGTCGTCCGTAATATCAACACGATTGAAGATTGCGACGACTTGCCGATGAATGTAATAATTTGGAAAAATTCACAGAGTTGATAGATACTGCTTTGGCTTGGATGAATAAATCATACACTTTTGCTAACTTAGCAAAGCCGACCATAATTGAAGAATATGTTGATTCTAAAGGTAAGCAGGTGTTCCGCTACAAGACGGAATCAGCAATGGAATCATTCTTCAAAAACAAAAGAATAAAGACTAACTTATCAAAGGAGGACTGGATAGCACTAGGCAAAAACCCCGCCACATTGAATGTCGTTGATTTGTATAAAATGTGGACTACACACCCGAAAAGACGCGAAGTGAATGATGTAATCTTTGATCCCAAGGCGTACTTTGATAATGATAGACAAGGATTTTATAACTTGTTTAAGGGTTTTGAAATTCCAGCAGACACATTGGAAGACGTAAAATCATTCACGGCAGAAGAAGAAAAAAATGAAGCATTCTTTCAACATATCTTAAACCGATGGTGTGGAGGAAGGCAGGACATATATAAAAAGGTGCTTGATATGTTTGCGAGCATTTATCAAAAGCCGTGGCAAAAACTACATTTATCATTGGTTTTAACGAGCACTGAACGAGCAGGTAAGGGTATTATTCTTGAAATATTCAAAGACATAATAGGTGCCGATTATTACTTCCAGCCGTCCGATGTTAAAGAAATATTAGGCGATTTCAATGCCCAACTCGCAAAGCAATCGTAGTATTTATGGACGAAATGGTATGGGGTGGTGATAAAGAACGAGCGGGAACAATTAAGAAACTTGTATCAGAAAACACACTTACTCTTAAACAAAAATATTTACCAAATCTAACATTAGAAAATATGTTATTATTGGTCCTTGCGTCAAACGAAGAATGGGTAGTGCCAGCGGGAACCACTGAGCAACGATGGTTAGTCCTTGATGTTTCTGATGAACTAGCACTTATGAAACCAGACGAGAAAAGAAAAGTGATCACAGATATTAGATCTATTGATAGGCAACGACTAGCGAAGTTTCTTCTTGAAAGAGACCTCAGCGATTTTAACGACCGCGAAACAATCATTACAAAGGGACTGCGAGAACAAAAAGTGAAATCCCTTTCAAAGTTGAGAAAGTGGTGGTTGGATTGCTTGAACTTGGGATATATTACAAACGAGTTGCCAGAAATTCATTTTGGTAAAGAGGTTTCAAAGAAAGCATTGTATGATACATATAAAGCAAATGTAAACGATCCACACACTTCACAAGTCAGTTTCTGGACCAGTCTTAGAAAACTGATGCCAAATAGTAGAAAAGAAGAAAACAATGGAAGAAGGTAAGAATTAGATGTGTAGATTTACCAACCTTAGAAGAATGTAAAAATCAATGGAAGACTATTTATGGTGATAATGAATGGACTTTTGACGACGACAACGATGATGAATAAATAATATAAAACGGATTTTTTTTTTTGTGCTTATATATAACATGTCATCAACTAAAAAAGATTATCTGAGCCAAATAGAAAAATGGACTCATTTAAGTAGTGATATAAAACTGCCAACAAGCAAATCGCTTAAAACTGATATCGTCGCATTTTACGAAAAATACCGACCCAAACAAACACCAGAAGGTGATACAGCGGATGTTACCGCCGTAGACGGTAATGTTGAAGTTGTATTGCCTTCTTCTGATATATGAAAAAATTCTTTGACGAAGAACCAGAAGAATTTACGCATTTTAAAGAAAGTGATTTGAAGGAGACTGGTATCACCGAAATCAAAACGAATGTGGGAGAAGAATTAGCAAAAAAAGAATTATCAGTTCTAGAAGCATCCACACCACCAAAGGAAAAGAAAACGCCAATTAAAGCAAAGCGGAATCCGCCCGAGAGCGGGTATAGTTGCTATGAAATAATAACAGCACATTTGAAAGTATCAAAAGACCCGTTTAACTTCTTGTATATGAAAGTGCAAGACCGCACCATATTACAGGAGGATATGAAGAAATGGCACGAGAGTAGATACCCACACATACCACCAGACCAACGCCCTATTCTTAAATATGGTAAGTTAGATTATAAGACATTTTTCCGCGATGTCTTATCTCAACACTAAAAGATATGTATGACAGGTTTCATGTGTAAGTCGCAGTTAGTGCTATGTCTCTCATCACATCAATATTAAAATATGATGGTTTAAAAGATACATAATCCGCAGATGCCGTTTTATAATATACTTCCAATGTTATTGGAGCATCTGTCGCATATGTTAATAAAACCTCATTAGTCGTATTTCCAGAAATTCGTATTGTTGTATTATTGGTAGTATCCGCGGGATTTGGACAAGTCATTAACCATATCATTTTCATTTGGACTCCGTATCTTTGAATTAGCCATATACAATCAAAAGACTTATACTCAATGGCGGTTGTATAATTTAGCACTTCGCTGTAAAAGTCATCAACATTTGTTCCGTCCGTTTTATGAAACCAAAACTGAAAAGTTCCTATTCCAGTCGGGGCAGGCAAATTCAAAGACCCGCGAAAAGCAACTTTAATGAAATGACCATATCCTAAATTAGATATTGTTTTGCTACCATAACCGCCCGTGCAAAGAGTAGTAAATGTGGAACTTTCCATCCACGACCTAAGATCAAGACCAACATACGCATTTTGAATGTTTCTTGTTAATGTCGGGGTAGCAGTGATTGCGATAGTTTTCGTATCAATTGACTGCTGTTCTTGCGATCGTCCGAATATATTCATATTTTTTTAAACTATATATTCTACAATATAAAATAATAGAATTAAAATATGAACCATTTAGGAAATCCGTGGGCATATCACTATTACGGCTCTGTGATAATAGACGAGGATTTAGAAGTTGATGGAGTATTATATGGCGATCATATTGAAGCAAACTCAATACAAGCAAAAACGGATGACATAACAATATCGTCGCGAAATAATAACTCCTCTTTGTTGATATCTGATACTGGTTATGTGTCAATTAATAACGAATACGACTTACCAATAGCGGACGGCACGGCTAATCAAGTATTAAAAACGGACGGGTTGGGTAACACTTCATTTGCTACATTAAATTCAAGTTATATAAGCGACTTTGAACTAGATAAATTAACGGATGTAGTCATTACAGCACCAATCGCAATGAATAGTTATCTCACATATAACTCAATAAACTGGGTAAATAAAACTTTTCCAATAAATGTTGATGAATTCGGCAACATTAATATGGGCGGTAATTTGAATATAACAGGAGTTAATTTATTAAATACGAAAGATGTTGATACTTGGTTATCTGAGCACGAAGACAATAATGATAAAGTGTCCGCGGATGGTTCAATTAATACACACAGCGATGTTTTAATTACAGGCACACCCGCCGATAACCAACTGCTCATTTATAGCACAGGGCAATGGAGAAACACAAACTCACCTTTTCTTAGATTGGATGGTCTCGCTATGATGTTTGGAAATTTAAATATGGGAGGATTTAACATAACAAATGTAGGTAATGTCGATGGTATTGATGTTTCTGTTCTTGATACTTTGGTGGTTAAACTAACAGGAGACCAAACCATAGCAGGAATTAAAACATTTAGCAGTATAATAAATGCGAGTGCGGGGATTGATGCGAAAAGACAAAACATAATAAATGTAAATTTACTAAATGACAAAGGTGTTGATGAATGGATATTTGAGCATAATGATAATAATAATAAGGTGTCAGCAAGTGGAAGTATAGATAGCCACAGCGATGTGACGATAACAGGCTTTCCAGCAGATAATCAACTGATTATGTATAGCACGGGGCAATGGAGAAACACCACACCACCCTTTCTTAGATTAGACGGAACTGCTAGTATGACGGGAGGACTAAATATGAATGGTTATGCTATTTCAGGGGCTTCTACATATAATGGAATTAATCTCGCAAATCTCGCAGTTGATGGTTCGGTGGTTAAACTAACAGGAGACCAAACCATAGCGGGTATTAAAACATTTAGCAGTATAATAAATGCGAGTGCGGGTATTGATATGAAAAGCCAAAGCATAACAAATGTGAATTTGGTTGATGGTGTGGATGTTTCTACTCTTGACACTTCTGTCGTTAAACTAACAGGAGACCAAACCATAGCAGGAAATAAAAAATTTACATCAACTTTAGAAGTAAGTGGTTCGTCCAACCCTACTACTTTTGATGGTATTGGCATAGCCTTTGATACAAAAATAGGAATGATTGCAGCACAAAAAACGGCAACAGCGAGTTGGTATCCGATACAAATAACGGGTTCGTATGTTGAGTTATATTCGGGTAATACTTTAATTATAACCGCAACTGGCACTACACTATCTTTGAATAACAACAAAATAACAAACTTAGCCACACCATCAGCAACAACGGACGGAGCAAATAAAAGTTATGTGGATACATTAGACGGGCAAAATGTGAAACTAACAGGAAACCAAACCATAGCAGGAATTAAGACATATAGCAGTGGTGTTGAAATTACTGGAAATTCAATCAATTCAACAACAAAGGGCACATTCATCGTTTTCGATTCTACCAGTAATATCGGGTCAATTGCTAGTTTGGATATGAAAACTGCAACATATTACAACTTTGAAATTTCTGCGAAAAAAATAAGTTTTATTATTGATGGGACAATCGTCGGTTGGGTAAATGCTTCGGGGCTAGATTGTAATAGTAGCAAAATAGCCAACCTTGGAACTCCGACATTAGCGACGGACGGAGCGACAAAAGGGTATGCGGCCACATTGGACGGGCAAAATGTAAAACTAACAACAGAACAAACCATAACAGGAAGTAAAACATTTAATGGGGCGAGCACTACGATAAAATATCTAACTTTAACGAACAATGCTGATTTTAATAATCAAACTATCACTAATGGCGGAAATATAACATATAATGGGGCGAGGATATTGAACCAAAATGGAGGTGCTATATTCTTTTCACAGACATCAGGAGATGATTAGTATTTCTTATTTACTTTAAATACTGCTACAAGTGGAACCGCGAACCAACGAGGTTATGTATTTACGAATGTAGCATCTGATGTAAAAGGGGCGGGACTTTATATTTCAAAACTTTTGGATAATAAAAGTGCTTCGTCTGACATTGTCCGTTTTAACAATGCTGGCGGTATGCGGTTTTATGGTGCCTTAGATATGAACTCAAACAATATAACAAATGGCGGAACAATAACTGGAACGACAATTACTTCAACCGCGGGTATATCAACGACGACACTAACGGCGAGCGGATTAATAACAGCAGATGGCGGTTGTAAGTTATCTATTCAAAATAAAGTAGATGGAGGAAATGGACAGGGTATATTTCTGTGGGATACAGACAACTCAGGATGGGGGATTTATATGGCTCAACCGGGGGCTGGTAAATCATTAGGTGGAGGGTCTGCGGTTGCAGGCAACGATATTTCAGGCTTTGCTGTAAGATTTAGGTCTGGTTTTGCTTCGTCGGATGGTTTTGTGTGGGAAAATTCTAATGAGCAATTGTTAATGTCATTAAATGGGGCAAACGGCATTTTATGGACAAAAGGATTGATAACGGCTAGTGCTGGTGTATCAACAACAACGGCAACCGCAAGTGGATTAATAACGGCAAATGCGGGTATATCTGTTGTTAATAGCACGGCTGATATAAGAGGAGAAGCAAGAAGTGGGTGTCATGCTACACCAGTTGGTTTATATGTCACGGGCAATCTTGGAGCATCTTCTGCTGGTGTTGAATTCAGACACAGCAACGGGACACAGGGAGTTGGTTTTGGTTATAATTCAATATGCTACGGGAAGCAGTACAAACCAAGATTTAGATTTTTATGCGAGGGGGATAGGTGTAATCTATGCTCAGAGTGATACAAGCATGACGACAGCATCCAGCGGATTTTTAACATTAAGAAAACGACCAAACAATACAACCAACCCACAAATATTTATGAAAGCAGGAGACTGATCAGGTTATGCGGTGGTAATGAATACAGGTGGATTATTACATGCTTGGTCGACTTCATTATCAAATGGTGAAAATAATACAGGATATGTTTATTTGGCTGCGGGAGCAAATACATGGTCTTCTGGTTCAGACAGGAGATTAAAATCAGATATTAAAACATTAGACTGCGGGGATTGTTGCGATAAACTTATGAAAATAAATTGCTGTTCATATTATTTGAAATCAGACAAAAAGAAAGAACGAAAGAACCACGGATTTATTGCTGATGAAGTTAAAAAAATATTTCCAGAATTTGTATCTGAAAGTGGAATAAAAGCAGACGATGGGGATGGAAACTTTGAAGGTATATCATACACGGACTTCATACCAATACTGGTTAGTGCTTTTCAACACATGGCAGAAAAGGTAGTTAATTTAGAAAAAGAAAATAAAAATCTTATGAATATACTACAAGACCAAGCAAATCAATTAGCAGAAATCAGAGCAGTCGTATTTTCAAATGTCAAATAATACAACTAGATTTCATAGACCACCGCCAGTCATTGAAATAGACGGCGAACTAACTCCAGAATTAAAATCTCGCGTTTTGGATATTGAACTAAAGACAGAAGAGAAAAAAATTGACAATGAAATTGAGAACGAATGGAATTGCTGTATTTCAAATAAGAAAACCGACAGCAGAATGATTAAATATTTATTTCAAATGGGTGTCATCGTTGCCATTATAGCCCTTTGTATAGTTAGGCTATCTGAAAAGAACTTGCCGTGCGAGGTTGCTAATACTTATGTCGGAATCCTAACATTGCTTATCGGCATATGCCTTCCTTCTCCAAGTTCTGGGGGTGGCAAGAAGTAAATTAAGATAATAAACTAATTGTTAATATAATGAAGTATTGTCATTCGTGTAAAATCTTCTATCCTCCCATATTTTTTATAGGCAAAAAATGGAAATTGTGTAAGGAATGCGATTCGTGTCGCAAAAAAAAGAATATCAATAATGAAATATGTGTTCACATGAATAAACAGAAATATTGTTTGCTGTGTATAATGTCGGAAAAAAAACCAGAACCGATTACTCATTCTGAACCATGGATGGAGTGGTTGGATTAAATATCATTACATTCATACATATGTGTCATAAACCATCTATTATCACCCCGCACATCAAAGGCAGAGCCTCATCAAAACTACGACACATATTATTTCCGTTATTTATGAAAACACACTTAAACCCGTATCTACCCTTGCTTTATACAATAAGCACACGATTCATTCTTTTTTTCTGAGTATCGCGAGTAAAAGTCGCAGGCAGTCCGCGACATAGCAGAACACACGAATAGCAATATTAATAACATATATAATAATATCTATAATTTACCAAAGCAAGATAAGCCCAATATGCGGGTTGGTTTTTGTTTAAATACGCGGGCTTTCCATCCTTTGTTTTGATTGCTTGATGTCTGGCACGATAACTTTCCCGTCTGTCTTCGTCTTGATGTTTGGTATAATCTGAATAACCAGATGCGCCAAAGTTGATGTGACGGCCGTTATAGACGACATAATACTTTTTTCCTTTCACTTTACTCTCGCCGAAGTCTGTCGCGCCTAATGACAAGGCTTTCTCTCGTAGCCCCATTATATACTTAACTCCCGATTTTACCTTCTTGTTTAATTATATTATTATAAATCGCTTCTCGTTGCTTATCTGATAGCGGTAAGCGGTAAAGGATATTTTGAGGTTTTCTAAAAATGTTGGGGTTTCTATTCACTAAGTTCTGAGTGATGCGGATTTGGTCAATTTCCTTCCCTAGCCGTTCTAGCTCCTCCAGTTGCTCCTCGTCTTTGCTTTTTTCTTTTTTATTTTCCATCCTATATAATAGCAGATAAAATGTAAAAAAAAAAAAAAATCACAGATGTCAATCCGTATGTTAATCCGTATAAAGCGTATTACGAAGAAGAAGAATGGCACATTCCCGGCTACAATTTCAACGGCAAAGGGACGAATATGAGAGATCGTTTCTCGTTAAGTTATAAGGGTAGAATGGGCACTAAATCGTTTCATTTACTTGTAAATAGGATTGATTATGAAGCAGTTAGGCATGATCTTATGTATATGTCTTCAGACGAAATAGTCAGATATTTCTCGGATTTGATGTATGTAGCAAATGTAGATAAAGCAAGAAACGATCATAATGCTCCTCACGCAATACTAAGCGAAATGGTTATAGGTAGCAAATCCATAGCAAGATTTACGTGGGAAGCACTTAGTTTAATAAGGCTGTTCAACACCCTTTAAACGAAAATAAGTCATTGATGGAAGAAATAACACTAATGATGCGATAATGGAAAACCTCCACGGAAGTTCTCAAATATATGGTCGCAAAACTTCCATCTGTTTTCGGCGGAACATTAACACGTCAGATACGGGGTTCCGCAAGTACTCAACATATTAATCCTATATGGAGAGAATTAATATCAAACGCAAAATATGCGATCGTTGCCTATGCTATTCAAGGAAAGCGTAGTTTTGCCGCACCTTTTGAAATGGCATATGGTGCGTATGATGATCCAGAAAAATACAAAAAAATTAAAACGATGGTTGATGCGCTCATGGTTAAGTATGATAAATATTTAGCAGATGTTGGTTATTTTTGATGATAATGGTGATTTTGTCATCAAAGCAAATATTAATAAACAAAAGGCTGAAATGGATTATGCGGATTTCTTTGGAGATTGGCACGAATACGCCACTAAAGTAAGTTCTACATATTATCCAAAATTGATAAAAAAAAGAAGACTTGTCAAAAGCATCAAATATTGAAGTTGAACGAAAAAATAACGAATTAATACAAGTATCTAACGAAACGGATGACCCCCTCCAAATTGACAATATTCTTAAAAATATAACCAATTCTTATTCCGCGAGTGAAAAGTTAATCGCAAACCCCACCCAACTTCAAACCTTATCACCACCGTCCAAACCAATACCATCGCCGACTTTACCTAAACCAATACCATCACCCAGTTTAACCGCGTCCACATCCGAACCAGTCATCCGACATTATCATAGTCTACGCTCATAAACATTACCATCGCCTAGTTTAACAATATCGTCTAGTCCGTCGGAAACAATAAAAAATGAAAATAATAATATTAATATTAATATAACTTCAGAAAAAATGACTACGCCAGCCGAAATTAAATATGACCAACGAGCACGGAAGCACATGGTAGGTGCTATTGACTCAATACTTGAAGGTTTAGACGAACAAACTGCTCAGAAAATAAAAGAACAATACATTCAAGTTATTAATGAGGCTTCAACCAAAGCGAAAATTAATCCTGATACATGGAAAGGAAAAAGTATTAAGGAGATTGAATCACACGCGACTAGAACCACGGGAGTGAAAAATGACACAATTAAATACTCACAGAGACACAATACTTAATGTAATCAAGGATGAACATAAATCTAAACTTACAAAGGAACAAAAGAGACAATTTAGAGAATATCTTGTAGCACAAAAGATCGCATCAATTGCTAATACAAAAGAGAGAAATATAGCAAGAAAGGGTATCGCAGAGTTAAAATCAGAGTATAGTAAATACAAAACCGAAATAAAAGATGAAGGAGAAATTGGTAAAGTTAGAGACTTGTACAATAAAGCAATACTTGCTTATTCGTCTAATGATGCGAAAACAGGAGAAACTCTCTTCAACGAAATGAAAAAGATCGCACTGCCATTAGTGAAAAAAATACAATTACCACCACCAGAGCAAAAGATGCCAGAGTCTCCACTAGAGCAAAAGATACCAGAGCCAGAGATACCAACCAAAGATACCAGAGCCAAAGTCAAAGCCAACACAAGATGATAGTAAAGCACTTGTACCCGCACCACCTCAGGATGATAGTGAAGCCCCGCAGATGTGAAAGCCCCCGCAGATGATGTAGTTAAAACTGGAGTGTATAAAAGTGGAACTAAAGCAGGATTACCATTTTATGAGAAAAAAGCCATAGTTGATGATGCTACATTGAAAGAGTATAAAGAAAATCCAGACCCCGATCCTTCCACGACACCCAATCAGGCACTGGTTGATTCCATGCGATCCATTGACGATTTTGTTGATAAACTTATGGGAAAATCGCCCGCAGAACAAAAGAAGGAACTTTCAAATCTGTTTCGTTTCATTACACCATCTGATCAGAATGGAGGTATCGGAACTAATAAAACAAACATACTGCTTAAAGGAAATAAGGAACGGCAGGATCGAGTGCTAGATGCGCCAATGTATGAACTTTATGATAATACTCAATTCGGCAACACCAACAACAATATGATTATGAACCGCTATAACAGAGCAGTCATGATTAAACGAGCCTCTGACAAAGTCCGTATGCCATCCGTTAGATCGCGGTTGGTTAAAAACTTCAAAGCGGAAATTCCACCGCAAATACAAACAATAGCAGAAAAGAAGGATTTTAAACCGCTAATCAACCCACCCTCTGATTATTCTTTTGGAAGTCCGTATTCTCCATTCTTCCACAATTATGCACATCCTCCCATGCCGTGGGGTGTTGAATACGATAATTACAGACACAATCAAAACTACTTTATTAATGCTTAAATATAACAAATGAAGCGCGGACTTAGACCGAATAGATTACCAAGAAAAACACTTTTACGAACGGCACTAGAAGGAAGCAAAATTGAACAATTACACGAACATGAGTTTCAAGTTAGCAGACCCGTTATAACCGAATTACCAAAAAAGGAACAGAAGTTTAAAAAGGGCCTACAAATTGAAGCAATTGATTCCGAACGCGATAGTGTTAAAGAGAAGCCGATACAAAATGGCAATATTCTTCCCGGAATGGGATTGTTTATCATATGCGGTGCTACTGGAAGTGGGAAGTCGGTAATGGTTGCTAATCTATTGGGCAATAAACACATGCTTAAGGGTTGGTGGGACGAAATTTTATGTTTTGTTTATCTCCCTCTAAGATGCTTACGGACATTTTGAAACTGAAAGACGATCACATTATAAGAGAAGATAGGCCAGAACTACTACGAAAAATCTTGGACGAACAAAAAAGCAAGATAGAGGCGAAGGGATATGAAAAGCACCAAAGATATTAATAATATGCGATGATGTTGCTCAATCTCGTAACTTTCTTAAACACGAAGTTTTACAAGAAATAGAATTTGCCTCCACACACGCGAAGGTATCAGTTTGGATTACTACTCAATCATACATGCAAATCCCACGAAATGTAAGAATCAATGCTCATTATATTGCTATATTTTCAGGTGTGAAGCGATCAGAGATTGAACGGATAAAGACGGAACACGGAAGCCAGTATTTAAGCGATAAGGAAATGGATCAGTTGATTAGACATGCGACAGCAGACCCTTATTCGTTTTTATTTATTAATAATAGAGTTGCCGATAAACGCCAAGTATTTAGAAAAAATTTTGACACTATTTTGCACTTAAAAAAATAATGATATTCATATAGCACAATGAGTAAGTTATTTACTACGCCATACGCACAGGCGGTATCCATTTACCGCCAGCAGAATGGAATTAAGGGATTATTTACCCCCAAGAAAGGCTCACCAGAATATACGTCCGTAATTCAAATCAGCGACAAAATTAAATCTGGAGAAATTCCCTCGCAACTTAAACCAAGAGCACCACGAAAAAAGAAGATACAAGCCCCAGCCGATGTCTCGCCGATAGAAACTGCCTCAACTAAATCTGCCGACCTTTCGTTGAACAGAAAAACACCCGATTTACAGCCAAATCCCGTATCAAATACGACACCACCTCCAAATGCTTTACCCGTAGAAACAACTCCCGCCGCACCACCAGTGGAAACACATCAGACGGGCCAACAGATGTGGATTTTGAAAAACTTGATAAGCAAACATTAAAATCTCAAACTTACAAAGACCTTACGCATTTAATTAATTTTATGAATGAGAACAAAATTAGATAAATAATATATGATGATTAAAAATACGCGTGCCTCCAATAAATTGTCTAATGAGTTTGTTAATAAACTCAATAAAGCAAACAGGCCAGTGACTGATGGTATGTCATTGAACCATTTTGAATTATGGTCCAGTAAGGGTGCTCCTCTCGTAAATCAAGACCTCACGGAATATTCAAACTTGTATCCCATTGATAAATATAATTTACAAAACCTATTACCAGTTATTAGCGATAAGGGAACATCGGATGTTGCTGATTTGGACACTGCCGTGTCTAGTTTGAAATTCTTACAAAAAGCCGTAAAGAATGCTACATCTAGAGAGTATCAACTTGACAGCAGAGAAGCACGGGAGAGTGCTTTGACATCAATACAAGGGGATGTAAGAAAAATAAAAAATGTGTTTATGCCAGATGAATAAATAAGCGATTAATTTTTGAAATAATTATTTTTTTTCAATAATATAAGCGAACGTATTTCCACCATGAGTGAATCCAAGGACATGAAGAACACTGAGGAGTTGATGTCCCTCAACAACCTCAAGTATGAGTTGCCAGCAAATCTGGCGCTCACTGAACAGGGAAGTATCTTTAAGAAGAACTTCTCTGACAAGCAGACTTACACCAGTTCGTCTGGGACTGAAATGATTTTTACATTACAGGCAAGCACTGATTTTGTTTATGGAAAGAATTGCTATTTGTCGATTTGACATTAAGCAGATGGGTTGGTTACGACCGCAGGGAATAACTGCTGTATTGGTTTTCAAACACTCCCGCTACCGCTATTTTTGAAAGATTTTTGTTGAAAGTAAGGATGGAAGTGAACTTGAACGAATTGAAGATTTGAATAAGATGGTGCGAAATATTCTCCCGTGGCACTATCCTCTTGATTATCGCGGGCAGGCACAGATGGAGGGACAACGTGATTCTCTATCTGTTAGTAGTGGTATTGATTCCAAGACTGATGTTCCTAACTTTGCCGTTAATACTCCAACTGTCGTAGGCACTGGTAATTATTTGAAAGTTTGTATTCCTCTCCATTATTTCTCAGGAGTATTTAATGAGGAAACTCTCATTCCTCCTTCTCTGATTAGTGGTATGAGACTTCGTTTGACATTTGCACCGCCTCAGGAAGCATTGCATTATCGGAACCACTGAGGAAGGCGGTTCTACTGGTTTAATGGCGCTGCTTTGACTTTCACCGTATCAAATCCAGTGTTATGTTGGAAACATTTTCTCTTGCTCCCGCTGTCCAGAGAAATATTTTGGAACAGATGGGAAGCAAGGATGGCCTTCCATACACTTATGAAACATATTATAACCAAAAAGCAAATCCTGGCACTTCTGATGATTTTAATCTTCAAGTGAATAAGGCCGTTGCTCGTGCTCAGTGCTTGTATATCGTAACTCAAAACGTACTTGCCGACAATGTTGGCATTGATAATCATGGAACTGCTCAAATGCCTTATAAGCAATATCAGTGCCGTATTGGTGATTGGTATGCTCCGCAACAAAAGATGGAACTTGGAGGAAGCACCGATACTCTTGCTGCCGTTCAACGAGGATGTGCAGAATTGTATATGAACAATCTTCAATCAACTATGGGTATTCGTGATGCTTACATGACTTCTTCGGTTTCACTTGAAAACTTTCGCAAGTATTATGCGACTTCAGATGTTACAGGAACTACAACAACTAGGATTTTGCTACCATTATCCAGACACTCAACCAATCGCCACATATTGGAGCGTCTGATCTTGCAGTTAATAATTCGCGAACTGCTGAAGTTACTCTTCGTTATGCTGCAGATTATGATGCTAATCGTGCCATCACCGCTTGGTTGAAATATGTTAAAGTCGCGTCTATCTACCCAAGTCGTGCCGTTATTAAGCAATGAGCGATAGTAAGCCTTACTTATTCAAAATATGTATAGTCAAAAAAGATTAAAAAAATTAAAAATTAAAATATAATATTTTTTGCTATATATAGCCATGTCATTTACAATAAGCAATCTTGAAGACGAAAAACGAACACGCAAAAATTTCCTCTTTCGTGTCTCCTCAAGTGATAAAACAGAATCAAAATCCGCTTCTACTCACAATGGCCGTTTCGTTGTTGATCTCCCAGCAACTGGTCGTAATATTGATATAATCAGTGCTTATGTCGTAAAGAGTATCTCTATTCCAAATGTTTTCCCAAACATACCTAGTTATGCCAACACTCTCACATTGATTAAAACAACTGGATCCGCTACAAAAACGGCAATCGTGACGGAAAATCAATACACCATTGATACATTTATTACCGCCCTTCAAACTGCAGTCAATTCAGCAATTGCCCCCGACTCTGTAGTTATAACTTTGAACTCCGTTAATAAATTGAATTTTGCCTTCACTGGTGATACATATGCTTTTGATTATGACAATAGCACGATTAGAGATAAAATCGGACTAACTGCCGATATTTCGGCTGCAGCAAGTAGCACGATGCAATCTGTAGTGAATTTAATCTGTGAAACGGCCGTTTATGTTCATAGCAGTGCTTTAAATCAGTCTGGTTTAGTTGAAGCAAATGGTAATTTCTCTGTCATTGGTAAATAAAATCTAGATAAACCCTATGGAGTCCAGTCCTATTTTGAATCGTCAAACGATATTGCCGATTATGTGCCATTTAATACAACGAAAAGTTTAAGACCTATTGATATTGTCATAAGAAATGCGAGTGGTGAAGTTTTGGAGGTTCCTTTAAACTTTGAGGTTAGTATTCTCTTGAAGGCATATCATGCGTAATAAAAAAGAAAAATTATAAAATATAAGGAATAATGACATTCATAGAAAATTTAGATATACTATTCATTCTAATCAAAAATATTAACTCACGACGAAGACGACAACATAAAGAACAAATCCCCTGCGGTGCTAATATTGACCAGTTTTATAAATATTTGAAGACAAATCACGCACAACTAACCGAAGAATTAATCAAGGATAAGGACTTTGAATATATAAAAAAAATGTCAATAGAGATAGAAAAAAATTTGATAAATAAGCATAAATAAAAGTATTATTTTTTGTTTAAACTATTTAAACAAATGAGATATAAAAAGATATAAAACGATGCCAGACTATAAACAAGCCAAAATATATAGTATCAGATCGCATCAAACGAATGAAGTATATATTGGTTCATCTACTCAACCTTTATATAAGCGATTATATGCACACAAAATAGACTACAAAAAATGGATGAAAGGTGAATATCATTATACTTCTTCTTATGAAATAGTTAAGTATGATGATGTTTTTGTTGAATTGGTTGAAGATTGCCCATTTGAAAATAGGGAACAATTAAGCAGACGAGAGGGCGAGATAATAAGATCCACAGAAAATTATGTGAATAAGCGAATAGAAGGTAGAACTCTTAAAGAATACTACGAAGATAATAAAAAATATATTTTACAAAAAGCAAAAGAATACAGAACCCAAAAGAATACAAGTAGCACAAGTATGTAAAAAATTGAATGAAGACAACAAAGAACACGTAGCACAAAGAAGAAAAAAATATAGAGAAACAAATTCTCATAAAGACCTTCAACAAAAAAGGAATATTATGAAAAAAATAGAGATATAATAATTAAATATAAAAAGCAATACAGAGAGAATAATAGAAAATAGTAAATAGAATTAGCATGTTAAGTTATCACAAAAAAAATCCAATTGGTTTAGCCACGTTCGGTCTGTGAAATATAAAGGAAGCATTTTTTTTTGTTTTAGAAGCCTTCCTGTGTGTGTTTAGATGATGTCTTCAATAAAATTAATAGAAGCGTAACTACTATAGGTACCACTATAGGACACTTATCTTTATATTTATATGTATAAATTTAGCCCATTTCGCCATATTTCGCTCTCCTATTAATCAGCCAAAACTAGCAAAACTAGAAAATAGCACTTTTTCACAAACTATTAATACAAGGCTTCGTTATCCCACTTTTCTTATTCTTTCTCGGTGTCCTGAACCCCCTTATCTTTTTTCCAAAAGAAAAATGTGCTCTGTATTGAAAGTTTGTAAATAAAAAAAATCCACACAACGAACAACGGAAAAATGAAATGAAAACAGCATAACAAATTAATAATGACTGCTAAATTTTGTAAAAAATAAAAGCCAATAAAGGAAAACGAAATAAACGAGCAAGCACCTCAAAAAAGAAACTCATCACACCGCTCCGCCAAAAGTAAAAAGGCAATATGACAAAAAAAAAATAAAAAAAATAAGGCGAAAAGTATCGGATAATATACGAGTGGGAATTGAACCCACGACACGGAAAACCGAGAATGAGAACCTTTCCCATTCATCTATCAGACATTCTCGCAACCATTTCGCAACAATTACACTCATAAAAACATACACATCCAACTTAAGAGGATAATCTGGAAAAAAGGTGGAGTAGGAGCAACCGATAAAAAAAGGAAAAAAATAATTATCAGCATTCACTACCTAAACCTCAAACCCTGCGACGCCTCGGTGCCGTGGTGTCGCAGTGTCGCAGTAGAACCAGATGAGCGAGAGGTTGATAGGCATAGGCGATAAAACGGAGGAGGATTGGGTGGAGGATTTTCTTGTTCAAAAGATTGGAAAAGATAGATTGAAAAAGTATAAGATTATATCTGAGGAGCGAATTAATAAGAGCGATAAAGAGATAAAATTATTAGTTGAGAAAAAACGACCAGACGAAATAAAGATTAGAGCAATAAATAGAGTTTTGAGAAGGCTTGATGAGGAAAGCGACAATGTGGAGGAGGATAGACAATACGAGAGGAATAGAAAGAAGGAGCTAAGGAGGATTGAAAAGGAGAGGAAAATGTTTAACATGTGGAAGAAGGAGAATAGAAACGAATTTACCAAAGTAGTCCAAGATAGGATACTTAATGGAATAGAAAATGAAGGATTCTCTTTCAACAAATCTTATATTAGATATAGTGAAGACCACTTCCCAGAACTCACTAATGTAAAGAATGAAAATTGTGGGAATATGTATCGATGTATGAGGGAGGAGAATTAAGTGGTCTTGTTTGTGTTGTGTGGTGCCTGCCTACCCGCTCACCTCTCATCAATCAACACGGCACACACGCACATAAGACAATATAAACACATACATCAGTAAAAAGCACATATTAGTTTATTGATTAGTTTAAACCACCAACATTTGATATGTTGGTTGATTAGAACGGCTTAAAGGCACTACCCACACATGTGTTTTTGTGCTTTTTGATGTGTGGGTAGGCTATGCCGCCGAAGAAGAAGATCACCGCTCCAGCTCCAGAAGCAGAGGAGCAAACCCCAGCAGAGCCTGTCCAAGAGCAAGCCACACCTACCCCTGTCGCAGATGAAAGCGATGTTCCATCAGACCAGAAACATCAGGCGGCTACTGAGGGTAAGCGGGGTAATGCGAGCAGTCCTTTTGACCTAGTCAAGTCAAAGAAGTCCAAGGCAAAGTCACCTTCTAAGTATAAGGAGGGCAAAAAATGCTATGTGTCATTTAGCAATGATCGCAATATGCCAAATGCTATTTATGCTGAGGCCGATGCCCAAGATGCGACAAGAGTTGAGGCCATAGATATGATCTGCCCAGGGGAGCCAGATTTGTATTTCGTGGCGATTGGTGACGACAATGTTGTCAGAGTATTCCATTCGTGGTCGGCTTTGAAGAATTATTACATTTTAGATAAGGTGCCTTTTTTTACTAAGTTATGTGATGACAAGCGAGAACTATAAGTCCAAAATGATCTTCTTCTTTCGGACTCTTGTCCCTGTGCGGATGTTGGACTCATCCAAGTTTTCACGTTTCAGTAAATGCTTTGTTTGCTTTTCCTTTGTTAATTTTTTTAATTCTTTATTAATATCCGGTTCGTCTTTTGTGTTGTCCGGTTCCTCTTCGGTAGCCTCAGTCTTTAATAATTGCCTTGGTGGCACAACTTCATCATTCGTTAATATAATCCGGTAGCCCCTACGGCCTTTTACTTTATATATTTGTTTGCTCCAAGTCTTACCTCCCTTTTCTAATATGTGCTTTTTGTTAAGTTTTCTTACCTTGTCTCCTTCTTTGAAGTCAAATAAATTCTTATCTACATAATGTTCTTGCTTGTTAGTATCAGTTCCATTAAATACTTCAAGTGGTGATGCTTTAATAGTTGAATGCTTCTTTTTGTTATAATAATAAACCACATCTTCAATGTAATTTATCCAATCAAAGTTACCATTATAAGCCCATATAACATGGAGTTGCTCTCGTAGAGTTCTTACAAATCTATCGACGATACCTAATGAATTATGGTCTCCCACTTCAACTTTAAAATGATTAATACCATTATTATCCATCCATTCTCCAACTGCGCCCTTAAATTCACCACCGCTGTCTGAGATAAATGCTTTGGGCTTTGGTAGTTTTTTGAGTGCTTCTAAAACCGTAGTTGAAAACTTATTTTTTATCGGGATGGCATAAGCATACCGACTATGAATATCAATCCAAATAAATGCAAAATTATAATTTTTATTTTTTGTTGCAACTTTTGTCATATCCATTAAATCAATATTTACCATATCTAAAACTTTATCTGCCCATATTGTTGTACCCCTTGTTCTGGGCTTTGTCTGCCTAAATATTTCCTGTGCTGTATCTTTTTTTTCTTCCTCTGTTGGTTCGCCTTTCGGAGTATCTTCTAGTAGCGTATTCTTATCCTGTGCATTAATATTAGCAGTTGTATGTTTGTTGTCCATTAGAATTTCAAAAATATCTTTTCTGCTTCCTTACTTTTTTCTTTACTCTTTGGTGTATTGTTATATACATTGACTGATATTTTTTCACTTCGTTTTTTGCCGCCTCGCTGTTTTCCGCCTGTTTCATAATCTTCGCTTTCTTCACTCTCACTTTCTTCTTCTTCTCCTTCACTATCATTCTCTGGCTTCTTGGGTGGTGGTGCTTTCTTTGCTGGTTTCTTCTTTGGCTTTTTAGCATTCTTTTTTATCTTTCTAAGCATATGATTTGCAATAACCTCAGACATATCAATTTCGCTGTCGCTTTCGCTTTCGTCTTCTACGACTTCTGGTTTTCCAAGTATTTCCTTAGCAACCCCTAACTCAGCATCAGTTTCAATCATTTCATCTATAGTCTTATCTTTCAGTTCTCCCTTTTTGCGGAGACGTTCGCGAGCCCATTCGTCCTTTCGCCGTTCAGCATTTTCTCTATTTGCTTGAACTGCCTTCTTCCAATTTTCCTTTGATGCTTCCTTTGACGGCATAATTTAGATACGCTTTTAATCTTTGTTGCTATAATTTAACAAAAATAAAATTAATTATTTATTATAATATACAATGGGTAGTCAATATAAATCCTTACTAGGTTTATCAGAAACCGCAGTTGATAGTCTAGACATAAAAAATTTAGACCTTACCAACACTAATATTATTGGTTTAAACACAGACAGAGTGCCAGAAGATGCCGAACCCGTAAATCTTTATTTCACTGATAACCGCTTTGATACACGGCTCGCTTTAAAATCAACAACAGATGTCAAAGAAGGAAAAAATTTATACTACACAGAGCAACGAGTAAGGGACAACGACGAAGTTAAAGCCTCAACTCAACACCGCTCCAATACAAGTAATCCGCACCAAACCAGTCTATACAATCTCATAGACACAAACATATCCGCACCAGCGGTCGGGCAATACTTAACATATAATGATGTAGATGGTAAATGGAGAAATACAACAATCGGCTCAATTGATACACTCTCTGATGTAGTCATAACAGCACCAATTGCTATGAATAGTTATCTAACATATAACTCAATAAACTGGGTAAATAAAACATTTCCAATAAATGTGGATGAATTCGGCAACATTAGTATGGGTGGTAATTTGAATATAACGGGAGTTAATTTACTAAATACCAAAGATGTTGATACTTGGATATCAGAGCACGAAGACAATAATGATAAAGTGTCCGCGGATGGCTCAATTGATACACACAGCGATGTTTTGATTACAGGCACACCCGCCGATAACCAACTACTCATTTATAGCACAGGGCAATGGCGCAATACAAACTCACCTTTTCTTAGATTGGATGGCCTCACTATAATGTTTGGAAATTTAAATATGGGAGGTTTTAATGTAGTAAATGTCGGTAATGTTGATGGTATTGATGTTTCGGCTCTTGATAGTGCTGTGGTTAAATTAACAGGAGACCAAACCATAGCAGGAATTAAGACATTTAGCAGTATAATAAATGCTAGTGCGGGTATTGATATGAAAAGCCAAAGCATAACAAATGTTAATCTTGTTGATGGTGTTGATGTTTCGGCTCTTGATACTTCTGTCGTTAAACTAACGGGAGACCAAACCATAACAGGGAATAAAATATTTACTACTTATGTGGCCGTAAAAGACTCAAATCCATTAAACACTTGCAAGTTATTCTTTAATTACAACAATAATATGGGTTCTATTTATTCGTCGGATGCGGGTGGAGCCACGGGCTATCCACTAACTATTGTCGGTTCTTCTATACTTTTTGCTCCAACAACAGGTGGTGGAATGACATTGACAAATAATGTTTTAAATTTTAACAGCACGACAGCAATCAGCGGACTGCCCGCACCATTCTACGATGGCGATGCTTCAACAAAAGCATACACCGACACTAAACTAGCAAAGGACGGCACAACGGCTATGACGGGTAGTTTAAATATGGGAGGATTTAACATAACAAATGATAATCTTGTTGATGGTGTTGATGTTTCTACTCTTGATACTTCGGTCGTTAAACTAACAGGAGACCAAACTATAGCAGGAACCAAAACATTCAGCAACATAATAAATGCTAGTGCGGGGATTGATATGAAAAGCCAAAGCATAACAAATGTTAATCTTGTTGATGGTGTGGATGTTTCTACTCTTGACACTTCTGTGGTTAAACTAACAGGAGACCAAACCATAGCAGGGAATAAAAAATTTACTTCAACAATAGAAGTACGGGGCGCTACTGCTCCAACCGCTTTTGATGGTATCGGTATCGCCTTTGATACAGCGACAAATATTGGAATGATTGCCGCACAAAAAATAGCAACTGCGACGTATTATCCGATACAAATAACGGGTTCGTATGTTGAGTTATATTCAGGTAATAATGTAATTATAACCGCAACGGGCACTACACTATCTTTGAATAACAACAAAATAACAAACTTAGCCACACCAACAGCAACAACGGACGGAGCAAATAAAAGTTATGTTGATACAAAAGACGGACAAAATGTGAAACTAACAGGAAACCAAACCATAGCAGGAATTAAGACATTTAGCAGTGCCCTTGAAATAACAGGAAATTCAACGAATGCGACAACAAAAGGAACATTCGTGGTTTTTAACTCCACAGCCAATATAGGAACTATCGGATGCCTTGATATGGGCACGGGTGTAAATTATAACTTTGAAATAAATGCCAAAAAGGTAAGTTTCGTTATTGATGGAGCGATAGTCGGTTGGGTAAATGCTTCGGGGCTAGATTGTAATAGTAGCAAAATAGCCAACCTTGGAACTCCGACATTAGCAACGGACGGAGCGACAAAAGGGTATGCGGACACATTGGACGGGCAAAATGTAAAACTAACAGGAGACCAAACCATAACAGGAATTAAGATATTTAATGGAACAAGAAATGATGTAAAAGCACTGAATTTGTTAAGCCAAGCCGATTTTAATAATGTGGATATCATTAATGGTGGAAATATAACATATAATGGGGCACGTATATTAAACCAAAATGGAGGAGATATATTCTTTTCACAGACATCAGGAGATTATCAGTATTTCTTATTTACTCTAAATACTGCTTCAAGCGGAACCGCAGACCAAAGAGGTTATGTATTCACGAATGTAGCGTCTGATGTAAAAGGGGCGGGACTTTATATTTCAAAACTTTTGGACAAAAGTGCTTCGTCTGACATTGTCCGTTTTAACAATGCTGGCGGCATGCGGTTTTATGGTGCTTTGGATATGAACTCAAACAATATAACAAATGGCGGAACAATAACTGGAACTACATTAACGGCAACTGCGGGTATATCAACGACAACACTAACGGCGAGTGGATTAATAACAGCAAATGCGGGGATTACATATACTGGCACACTAACGTCAGCAACAAATACAAGTGGAGCGAAAATAGGAGTTCAGGGAATAACAGACGGAACAAATGCGAAAGGAATATTTCTATGGGACACAACTAATACAAGTTGGGGGATTTATGCGGCATCTGGCGGGGCAGGGAAAAGTTTGGCAAATGGTTTGGCAGTTTCTGGAAATGATTTTACTTCGTATGCTTTTCGTTTTAGAGTGGCCAATGATGCTAAGATGGGTTTTGTGTGGGAGAATTCTGCGGAACAATTGTTAATGTCATTAAACGGGGCCAATGGAACTTTATGGACAAAAGGATTGATAACGGCTAGTGCGGGGATTACATATTCTGGGGTGCTAACAACGGCATCAGCATCAACTAATGGGGCAAAAATAGCAATTCAAGGGCAAACAGACGGGACAAATGCGAGAGGAATATTTATGTGGGACATTGGAGATTCAAACTGGGGAATTTATATGAGCCAGTCTGGGGCAAATAAAGCATTAAGTGGAGGAACAGCACCAGCAGGAGGAGTAGGCGGAGGATTAACTTCTTATTCTATTAGATTTAGAGTGAATGGTTCTTCAACGAGTGGGTTCATATGGGAGAATAATTCAAATACTGCTTTAATGTCTTTGAAAGCAAGCGATGGGCAATTATGGGTATTGTCTAATCCAATTCAATATTCAGACAGGAGAAAAAAAGAAGATATAAAGGATTGTTTAGGCTTAGATTTTATTAATAAGTTAAATCCAGTCTGCTATCGTATGATTGACGACAAAAAGAAATGTAGGACTGGCTTAATAGCACAAGAATTAGAAGACATACTAACAGAAATGGATATGCTAGATTTTGGCGGTTTTATAAAAGAAACAATTATGGTTCCGTGTCCAAAGCAAAGAGCGGAATACGAATTGAAAGGTGTGAGTGTTAAGCCAGAAGATGTTAAATGTATTGATAGTGGTGATGTCGGTTATGGCATAGGTTATTCCGAGTTTATTGCCCCGTTAATTAAGGCCGTTCAACAATTATCAGATAATCTCGGACATGTCCGAGATAGGGTAGATAATTTAGAAAAAGAAAATAAAAATCTTATGAATATACTACAAGAAATTAGAGAAAATGTCAAACAATAATACGACTAGACTTCACAGACCCCCACCTATTATGAATATGGATGGCGAACTAACTCCAGAATTAAAATCCCGTGTTCTTGAAGTAGAACTAAAGACTGAGGAAAAAAAAGTAGAGCATGAATTGGAAGATAACTGGTCGTGCTGTTGTATGAAAAATAGACCGACAGACAGCCGCCTTATTAAATACTTATTTCAAATGGGTATCATTATCTCCATTATAACCCTTTGTATCGTAAGGCTATCTGAAAAGAACTTACCTTGTGAGGTTGCTAATACTTATGTCGGTATTTTAACACTTTTGATTGGGATATGCCTTCCATCACCTTCTTCAAAGAAATGATATTTATCAACTTCACTCTCATTCGCTTCGCTCATTCTCGTTTGTTGATAAACATCGTCTCCCATTTTTAATTTTTTTGTCTGTTTACGATGTTTGAGAATAAACGGGAGTGCGACAGCACGAGAGTGAAATTCTCAAATATCAAAGAAATGAGCATTCGTATATATGTGTCATATACCACATATCATCATTTGAGCACATTAAAGGCATTGCTTCATCAAAACTAACACACCAATCACTCATCGGTTTGTAAATACATTTAAATTTAGTATCTATACCTTTTTGAATACAATAAACACAACTTATATTCTTTTTTCACTTATCCGTGAGTAAAAGTCGCAGGCAGTCCGAGAAAATATTTTGATTATTAAAAAGTTTATCATCAGTAATATAACCATGACTGACTATAAATACCAAAAGATTATTTTTCTGAGCAATGATTTTGCGGGAGGAAGCAAAACATTTAATAAAAATATCCAAATGTCATTCACACCCACCAAAATGAATGTTAAGTTTATCCACTATATGAACGACCAGACAGAGACGAAAACCAGAATTCTTTACATGGATAGAATTGGAATTATTGGAACATTCGCGGATAGTAATATAGCAAACATTTCAAATCTCGGTTATAATTTGGGTGTTGTCGGATGGACTGACGGTCAATATACATTTAAAATCCTTGAAACTGACAGCGGAAATATTGACACGGGAAATTTAGCGGGGCGAATTGTTGTGTGTTTGGAATTCGTTGCGTAGCAATAATGTATGAATTTAGAAATTCATAACTATTTTTGGCTTAGAATATACGATGCTTAAAATAAACAATGTCAAGGTGAAGCCAGTAAAACAAGAGGGTGATGGAAATAAAAAAGCAAAAGGTTATAAATTATTCAATGAGCCGTATGCTAACATATTTCTACTTGCCCGTAAGAAGAGCGGTAAGACGACAGCACTCTTTGAAATACTGAAACGGACAACAGACAGAAAAACTCGTATTGTTATTATCGCTTCAACCATACACAAGGACTACATTTATAAAGCAATTGTTAAGCACTTTAAGAACAGGGGAAACCCGATGGCAATATATACCTTTCTCAAATCGGATGGTGTAAATGTCATTGATTACGAATTAGACAAATTGAACAGAGATAACGAAGAGCATGAAGGCGAAATTAAACAAGATGATAAAGAACCGATGGAGAAAACACAATTTCTTTATTTTGGAAAAGAAGAAAAAAAGAAAACTACCGAAGCAAAAGAAAGGCCGAGCAAGTATATTTCTCCAGAGGTTGTTTTTGTTTTGGATGATTTAGGAAGCGGATTAAGAGACAAGTCCGTAAGCGATTTGTTAAAAAAGAACAGACACTATAAATCAAAGGTGATTATGTCTAGTCAGTATCTGAACGACCTACGGCCAGAAGCCATTAAACAATTAGATTATTTGTTAATCTTTCCAAGCCAGTCTCAGGATAAAATGGAACTCGTGTATAAACACTTAGACTTATCTTTTGATTTTGATTACTTTCTTCAAAAGTATCACGAGGCGACGAAAGAGAGATTTAATTTTCTTTATGTTTCGAGTGTTGATGATGAATTACGAAAAAACTTTGCTTATCGTCTTAAGTGATGATATTTATGAGCATCGCTTTCATCCAATGTTGAATTTTAAATAAAAATCAACATAACGCTCATTTTCGCTTGCTCATAAACATCGAAAAACGATGTTTAAAAACCGCACGAAAGTCGAAGACGAAAGTGCGGAATTTTAAATATCAATAATTAATTATTTTTCTGTATTATATATGCCAGTATCACCAGTGATAATTTCACAACCATCAGGATATAACATCGGATACAATCCATCAATGCCACAGAAGGGAGGAAAAAAAATATCTCGGACAAGTCCGAGATTATCAAAGAAGAAGGGATGTGGTCAAAAGGGAGGAAAGATTAACTGGGCTAAGGTCGGAAAAACTGCCTTGGCTGTTAATAAATTCCTTCGCGATAATAAGGTAATCTCTAGGACTGCGGGGGCATTGAGTAGTGTTGGGGTGCCTTACGCTGGTAGTGTTAGTGCTACTGCTGCAAAACTTGGGTATGGTAAGCAACGAGGAGGTGCTGTAAAGTTCCGATGAAACATGTTTCATCAACTGCCCCGCTTGCGGGGCTAAGTTCCGTTGAAGATATTTTTGTTTCTAGAAATATTTTTTTGATAATATAATGGGTTCGGCTAAGACTAAGAATGTGAAAAAGGCAAAAGTCCGTCCACCACGAATTTATAGAAATAAGAGCGGGAGACCATATATTATCCAGAAGGGCAAAAAATATTATCTTAATTTTGGTAAGAAAACAAATGATATGAGCACACTTCAAATCGTTAAGTTGTTTTTGAAATATATCGGTAAGCCGAGGTCACAAAGGCAGGGTCGCAAACCAAGAGAAAAAATAATCAAATCTGATTTCAATCGTCTTGAACACGAGAACAGAAACCAGATACAAAGCAACTTACAAAAGAAATATGAGTTAATACATGACAAGGAAGAAAAGGAAAAGAAGAAGAGGGATGAGATGGAAGAAGAAAAGAAAAGGCTAGAACGAAAAGACATAGCAGATGCTAAGGAAAGGCAGGATGAGTTAGCAAGGATACACCGCAATGAACTATCAGATATTAAGGAACGACAAGAACAAAAAGCCAGAGAACTAAGAAGAGAGCAAAAACTCATAGATGATGTAAAATATGAAGAAGATAGAAAAAATAGAATACAAGCATTACCACCGCCACCACAATATCAATATATTATGCCACCGCAATATGGACAGCCACAAGCACCGCCACAATTTGGAGCACCACAACAAGCACCGCCATTTGGAGCACCACCACAAGCACCGCCATTACCTAATTTAGGAGATGAAGCACCATTGAAAACGAAAGAGCAATATGAGGAAGAAAAAAAGCAAAAGCAGAAAGATATTGAAACACTGAAATTAGCAGGATATACAGATAAGTTCATAAAAAAGATGAGTCTCAAAGACTTACAAAAAGCCAGTCAAGATATTCAGACGGCTATAGCCACAGCGACGTCTTTAGAGGAACAGAAAAAGTTAGCAGAAGAATATAAAGAAAAACTTGAAAAGGAAAAAAAGAAAGCGGAAGAAAAGGGTAAGCATCTTGAAAATTTACAAATTAATCAATTTTTAATCTCTGGATTTTCAAAAACTTATCACCCAACCATTACCATAAAAGAGTTAGCACAGGCTTTAAAAAAGAGACTAGATAATGATGGTCATAACAAATTAAATTACAAAGACACTTCAAAGTGGATTATTAACATGATTAAAAGGTTTAATATTGATGTTGGAAGTGAGGTGAAAAACGTAAAAAGAAAAGTGGCGGATTATGCTAGATATGAAGAGTATATGGGTATTACTGAACAAAAAGGTAGTGGAGCGAAGACATTAGATGAATTAATTAATAAGGTATTTTCAATAGCGAAAATAAAAAAATATTTATCCCGCAAAGATTGGAAACACACAATGAACAAACATGATTTTGTGAATACTCTAACTAACAAAATGACTTCCGATCCCAATTTAGATAAACGAGTTTCAACAGATTTGAATATTGACGAGGGAATGCCTCAACAACTACCCCCGCCACCAGAGCTGGCAACAGATACGACTACACCGCCAGACCAAACACCACTAGAGGAGACAACCATACCACCGAGTGACGCGGAGACACCAGAGCCACAACAACCAGAGCCAGAGGAACCCCGCAAGAGGGAGAGGGGCGGGGATTAATGACTAATGAAATAGATGATATAATGAAAAAATATGGATGGTATCTCGGAGCAATAGCCAGTGATGAAATCTATAAGTTGAAGCCCGGAAGCAGAAAGCGATACGGATTTATTATGAATTTGGACAATCACAAACAAGCGGGGTCTCTTTGGATTGCTATATGGGTAAGTCTAGATAAAGACAGGAGTGTTGAAGTGTATGACCCATTAGCACTTTACCAACCAACGGAAGTCTTTCAACAACAAATGAAACAACTAATTGACCGAAGCCACCCCGATAGTTATTTATTAATGAAGGTTAATCAAGTAAAGAACCAATCAAACACCTCGGATACCTGCGGATGGCACTCAATGAGGTTTCTTTTAGAGCGAGCGAAAGGCAACCGATTTAAGTTTGCTAGCGGATATACAGACCTAAAGGAAGAAGAAGCGGAAAAATTAAAAGCACAGAATGGTTATGGTAATTTTGATACTTTTATTTGAAAGATAGTTATCAACTACACTCTCATTCGTTCACTCATTCTCGTTTGTTGATAACCATCGAAACCTATTAATTTTTTTTGAAAAAGAAAAAACGATGTTTAGAATAAGCGAGAGTGCGACAGCACGAAGCGCAATTCTAAATATCATGGATTACAAAGGGGCAGGTCAAGTGGTATCTATTACATAAATAGTAAAAACAGAATAACAGGCACAGATAGCGACTTTACACACGAAATAAACTTAAAATCACTGGATAATCCACACATTGTAAAATTCTTCATATCTATGTTCCAAAGTCGTATTACTCTGTGGCTTCCCATATAATACTTTTACATTATCCGAAGACGGGTATGAGGCTTTAATTACGATACCTGAAGGAAACTACACAATGAACAACTTAAAAAATAAACTGCCGAGGTACTGACGGCAGACAGCCAAATGACTATACTTATGTGGTATCTAGTAATAATACCAAACACAGACCCCGAGGATGGCAAATTAACATTCAGTGTTTCAAATAACGGTGGTATTCAACCGCGGTTTATATTTGATGCTGATACACGTATTCATGAGGTAATGGGTTTTGATAGAAATTCAACATATTTCTTTACTAATGATTTTATTAAATCGCCAAATGTAATTATTCTAACTGGTGAAAAGACTTTGTACCTTCAATCGGACTTAGTTGGGGAAGGAGATAATCACGTGCTACAAGAAATATACACTGCCAACGAAATTCCTTTTGGAGCCGTTATATACGACGGAAGTGGGTCAGAGTATGGTAAGAAATTATCAACCAGTTCAAATAATGTATTTAGGTTTTATCTTACAGACGAAAACGATCAGGCTATAAATCTTAATGGGTTAGGTATTGTAATGACATTATTAATTTACAGAGAGACAAATTATTTTAATTTATTTACATCCTTTTTCAATTTATTAAAATCAAGTGTAATTTGTCCCTTGGGACAATTGTTGATAGCTTGCTATCAACTTAATTAATTTAATTTTTGATTTAATTATTTTTTTTCTATGAATATATTTGTGTATTAAACAACTTACACGACTGCCTAAAAAATCAAAAAACAAAATGCCAACTCAACACGGCGGAGAATTAGACTTCAGTAAGACTGATTATATCAGTGCTTCGTATCGCTTGAACAAGCTAGCCCCTCGTGAGGGATCTGCTTCATTTGAAGTCACTACTGCGGGTGGTCAAGAACGATCATTTGACCTTATTAGCCGCCCGTTCAATCTCGCTCGGTCATATTTGAGTTTTACTTATACTATGAAAGCGCCTCTTGTTGCCAACACTTATACTAGAATTTTTATGGACTGCCTTTCGCAAATTTCTCAAATTCAACTTCAGACCCGTAGCGGTGTTTATCTGTGCGACGTTAACAACCTTAGACATGTGACTAAGATGTTGTGGAAACCAGAAATGAGCTTGAAGGATTTCCTTGACCTTCCTAACCACGGGGATGCTAGTGGATACGGATGTATGCTACAAAAGTGTAATGCTAACGGCTTGATTAACATTAGTGCCGTTGAAGCAACTAGAACAGCCTTTCGTGCGGCCGCTGATGGTAATAACGATGTTGCTGCCGCAACTCAGGGTCTATTGCGAGAGCCAGTGATTTCTGCTCGTCGTCACGATGATGCTGCTTTGACGACTGGAGTTGGAGCACTATCCGCCGTAAATGTTAATTACAACGAGGCGAAGTATCTTGTTGGAAGTGGAGCAACTGCCGCTTGGCCCTTAATGTTAAAATTCCTTTGGGTATGATTATTAATACTATTTTCGCACTTGATAAGACTATTATGTTTCCAGAGATTTTGACTATGCGAATTGTGTGGAGTGCTACTGACAGAACCGGTTATACGGTGACGAATGGTGCCGCTACTTGTCTTAGCACTGCTTATCTTGCCGCACTAAATGCTACACTGCCTATGGCTGTATCTGCTGATGTTACCAATCTTAACTTGTTTCTCGCTGTTGAAACAAACCCTGATGTCATTCAATCAATTCAACAGAAGATTGCTAGCCCCGAAGGTATGAACTTCAATATCGATTATCCCTATGTTTATAAGAATTCAATTGGAGCAACCCAAACCCAAAATATTATATTGCGATTTGACAGAGGCCATGGTCGCCGTTTGAAGAAGATTTATCACTCAGTTTTTAACACCGAAGAAAGGAAGAACACTGCTTATGACCATGATAATCGCACAGCAGCAAAGATCGCTACTTTATACACTACTCTAGACGGAGCACGACAGCAAGAGTTTATCATTGACTGCGCCTCTGAAGAAGACTACATGTACCTGAAGCCAAAGATTGAGGGTTCGGCCTTGATGAATAATGATGTGTATAAATACAACTGGTTCTGGGTTGATGCTTGGGATAATACCCGCCCGCTATGGAGCAAAGACCAAAATGAAACCAGCGGTTTAAGTCTTGATACTGAGCGACGATGGGAGTTTATTGGCACTAATGCGGGAACTGCTCTTAACCACTACACCGTGGCAATCACTCAGCGAGAGGTTCAGGTTAAGGCAAATATGATTACGATTTCATAACTCCGCCAGTGAGGTAATATGTAATTATTAATTTTGATAGTTAATTTTTTTTTTTTTGATAATATACAATCTTTGTTTTCAATATTGAAAACAAAAAACAATGTCCCACCAGAGAAATTTGGTCGCGCAAAATCCTGACGGAGATTTTGTAAATGCCAAAGTCGGATATGATGGACATGTTGAAACCAATAATATGAAAACCGCTTTCGGTGAAACAACTACTGCACAATTAACACCAGTATTACAAGAAATCTTTCCATATACCATTAATACTAGGATATGGACAAAAACAGAAATAAAATCATCTGTGTCATTTTTGGATAATATGGCTGAATTGAAAACAACTGCTGATGATACATCACAAGCAGTAATGGTAAGTAAAAAAAGAATAAAATACAGAACAGGCACTGGAATTATGTGTCGTTTTACTGCCTTATGGGATATAGATGAAGCCGAATGCTATCAATCATTTATTGGAATAGGAGAAAGTGATGTCAACAACGGTTTCTATTTCTTTATGGATGATGCTGCAGGAATGCACATTCTTCATTCAATAGCAGGAGTTGACAATTTTATTCAACAAGAAGACTGGAGCGACCCGTGCAACGGGACGGGCGATATGCCACTTATGGATTGGAGTAAAGGAAATGTATTTCAAATTCAATTTCAATATTTAGGCTTTGGTGCTATTAAGTTTTCTATTGAAAATCCAAAGACGGGCGAATTTCAATTAGTCCATACAATTAAGTATGCGAATGCTCATACAGGTGTAAGTCTGCGAAATACAACTTTACCATTTTCTGCGGGTATATTTAATGCTAATGGAGGTGAAGGGATACAAATTTTAAAAACTGCTAGTTGTAGTTTGTTTGTTGAAGGCTCCAACACTATTAATACAAGTATTACAAATACGGCGGAAGGAGACGAAAAAACAAGCACAACCGAAAGCCCCATTTTAAGTATCAGGAATAAAGCACTATTCAACAATAGTCTAACCAATTATTCAAATGTCTTTCCTTCATTAATAAGTATTACTAATGATGATACAAAATCAAATATTGTAAAAATGATATTGAACGGAACACTGACGGGGGCTGGTTTTGTTGATGTGGATGCTAAAACTTAAATCGTAGATATAGATACTAAAGCAACCGCTGTAGCGAATGGAACAACAATTTTTAAACTTTATGTAAATGGGGCATCAACACAACAAATTAATCTCAGAACTTACGATATTCAATTAACACCGAATGATATTTTGACATTCACACAAAAGGCCGTGTCGGCTGGGGCTGGTAGTAATATTAATGTTATTGTTAATTTTATAGAGGACCAATGAAGCAAAAAAAGAACTAATACGAAATATCATTTACTTTATCTTTTTTGGTATTATTTTTTTTAACATTACCTTTTACAATAGGAGTTGTGTCGCTCGCTTTCTTTAATACACAACCTTCTTCTGTACATGTAGCAGTCGCTATCTCTTCTCCTACATTAGCCTTTATTTCAGTAATCCCCGTTTCTTTCAAATCGGTTGCAGTAAAAGGGGTGCTTTCTTCCTCCATCATTTTCGTCAATGTCTCCTCTAACGGAATAACTACTTTAACATTATCGTCCCTTGGCTTGTATTGCTCATAGAAAGAAACAATGTCGGGCTTTGTCCATTTAATGGTCGGCTTTTTATTTCACCTCTAAGGTTCCATTTTTCAATTTCATTCAAGTAGTCCTGCTTGGTGCTTAGGTCGGTCATGATATTTTAGAATTGCGCTTCGTGCTACGCACTCTCGCTTATTCTAAAACATCGAAAAAAAATTTAAAGAAAAAATAATTAAAAGAAAACGATGTTTTGTGATGACGAAGTCAGAACAAAATATCAAATATATTTTTTTACTTCACTTTTAATGTCCGTAAATTTATCAAACCACGGCTGTTTCATAACCCATTCAAGGTATGGCTTATCAATAGTTGCAACATCTTGAATTTTTTTTCCTTTGTATTTACCAAATGGAAAAGTATCATTTGGTTTTCATTCTCTACTTTTTTCAATCGCCTTAATTTCTTCATTAATTACCTGTTGCACATCTTTTACGGAAAAGAATTCCTTCTTCTTCTCAATTGAAAGTTGTTCAAATTTTTCACATAGTCTGTTGAGGGTGGTCATTGGTCTATATAGAGTGGTAAAAAATTTTATGGAAAAAATTAATTAATTATTGATATTTTGTTCTGACTTCGTCATCACAAAACATCGTTTCATACTTTAATGGAGGACGATATTTGATAATAAACGAGAGTGCGTAGCACGAAGTGAAATTATGAAATATCAAAGCCGTAAGGGATACTATCATTTTCGTTGATAAACTCACGCCCGCACCATCTTGTTGTATTAACTACTTTTACTACATTCTTGTGGTGTATGCTAAAGTGTTCAATATGTTGTTGTTTGCTGTTTCTGCTAGTATGTATTTTCTTCATTATAAATTCTCTGGTATTAGTTAAACTTTCACCCTTATCCATTAATTCATAAGCGGTTGAATTTAATTTTTTCAAATCTAAACCTTTTCCTCTAAAGTGGAAATGAGTTTTACCTTTTTCTTCCCCTTTCTTTACATACTCCAACATATACAATTTTGGTGCTACCCATATTCCTCTTATTATTTTACAATCTGTTCCAAGGTCATAATCCATTCCGCCGATTGTTTTATCCCTAAATCTTTTAATCCGTTCAATGTTTCTTACATGGCTTTGAATGCTGTCTGTATCTGTATAATAATAATCTCTGTCGGGGTCGTTGTTTGGATTAGCTTCGGTCATATACTTATACATAATTCGTCTGCTGTATGCTAGGATAAATGCTCCGTAATGAGTTGGTTTTGTAATTTTTTCTTCTTTTTCTTGCTCATCTCTTGGAATACCACTGATTAACCATAATTCACCATTAGCCTCTTCAAACTTTTCAATATCAGTTATCACATGTTTAGCCCAGAATTTCCAATATTCGTGATTTTTAGAAATATATTTACTCACTGAGTTTATCGGTCTTTGAATTGTCTTTCCGTATAAAGCATTCATAAATAACTTTGCTAATAAATACTGCGGTGTGCCTTTCTTTGAATTTTGTTTTTTCTTGAATAAGTCAAAAATATATTCTTTAAATACAGGTTCGGCTTCTTCAGTGTAATATCCACGAATGATTTTGACTTGGTAGCCAAGTTCAACCATATCTTCAATATCTATTGAAGTTAGCCATTGGTCTTTCATATCTCTTAACTCCCACTTTAAACAACCTTTGCTATCTCTATATGGAACCCGCGGGTGTAATAGATTTTTTGGAGATATGTAATCAATATTATATATCCCAAGTTTGCCTTTCATTTCACCTTCACATTCCTTTATTTCACCAGTCATAAATAGTTCAAGCATCGCCGTTGGATAAAGACTTGCAACATCGGCATCAATAAGATAATCTACAACCTCATCAAAACCGATTTCACCATTTATGTATTTTTGATATTGCTCCGAAATAAATCTCCTTTTGCTTGGATAAGTTCTAGCACCATATACAGCCCTTCTAAAATCTTTTTCTTGTTTTAAATTCGGTAGTTGAATAACATATTTACCATCTATCTTCTTTTTCCATAAATTCCAAGTTAGAGACGAAGTAGATATATAAGCGGTTAAATTAGTTTTATGTTCTTAATATATTTGATTGTTTAGTTTGTAGTGTAGTTCCTTTAGTCCCATAACATCTTTTTCTAAGTATGTTAGACATTCCTTTTTCGTTTCATCATCCATCTCTTCCCATCGTTTCGCCTTGTCATGGTCAAAGTCGCCTTTTAACACATTGCATCCCAGTGTTTTAAGGTTCTTTTTTAGACTTCCCTCAGTGTGCTTACATAAATCCCAGAATTTTATATTTTTGTATTCTAATGAGATAATAGCACCATTGTTCATAAGAGTTGAATTTTTATTCTTCTTTTGATAAATTCTTTCTGTAATGAGTAATGGTCAAACTTACTTCCGTTAAAAGCATTAACAAATAATTTTGCTTTCGGTTTTCTTTCTGCTAATTCCTCCGCATATTTGAAAATTATATCAAGTAATTTAGGAATACATTCATCACCTGCTACATATTTAAAGCCAATATCCGAAATGGTATAGCCTGCTATGTATGGTGTGTGTAATTCGTATTCATTTGTAAAAGTCTCTAAGTCATAATGAAATACTTCATCTTGATTATTATACTTAGCATCTTCAAAAGTAGTCAATAAAGACCTCACTTGATTTTCTTTCTTTCTGAGTTTAGCCCTCGCATATGAAACCCTTTTATTATTACAAGTGTGCTTACTATAATATTCGCTGAAACAATCTGGACACTTATTTTTCTTTCTTTTTATGAAACTTATATAATGTCCTTTGAGTAGATAACATAGCACATCTGCGGTTATTAAAGGGTCTTCAAAATTTTTGAATGTCTGTTTGCTTGTTGCATCGGTCAATTCAAAATACTTACCTTCAAAACAATATTTTTTTAAGATTTCATATCCTATTGAAAGTGGTATATATGAATTATGTTCAAGTTTGAATTCTTGCCTAATATCATTACATACTTTTTTATTGAGTTTTGATTTACCTTTCATTGGTAAATTTAGTATGTTTTTAACATGAAAGAAACAATTATTATCTTTGCTTCTTGGATTAATATGTATCCCTTCGGGTGTTTTATTTTTTTATCACTTCCTGTATCATTACACCCGCCTCAGTCTTCTTGGATAATTTGAATAGATATATGTTGAATAATTCTTTCATATCCATTCGCACTAGCTTCAAGATTTTGTTCGTTATATAAATATATATCACGAAACAACTCATCTATGTCTTTTAACTTAACTGAGTTAAAAGTTTTCCACTTGTAAAACTTACTATCATCGTCATCTGTTATATACCCAAACTTAACATGAAGACTTGCTTCGTTTGTCAAACCTCTATTTTTAGCATCCTTAACCGCTCTCATAATTGATATTTCAATCGCATCCATATCATAGAAGTTAATGTCAAGGTCTTTGAAGGGGTATGTATATCCATTTATACCTCTGTTTTTTATTAGTCTTAGTTCTACAAGTTTTACCTCACGCTTCTTCGCTTCTTGTGTCTTAGTTTCCCTTAAGTTTGCCCTTACCTTCGCTAGTTCTACATTTTCCTTCGTCGGTCTGGGTGGTAAAGGTGGTGGCATACTTTTTATATCAATACAGATATAAAAATTATAAAAAATAATAATAAATTATCTGTTATAAATATATATAATAATTTCTTATATTTAAATAGAAATTCATTTTAGTGCCTCCTCCATTCTTTTCAACTTAAGTAACGCTTGCTTTACTTCATCTCTTTTTTTCTTTCTCCGTTCTGCTATTATTGCTTTGTTTTGGTTGTAATACTCCATTGACTTCTGTCTGTGTCTTTCTGGGTCTTTTTGTATAAATTCCCTCGCCTTTCTCCGTAAGGCTTCCTTCTTCTCTTCTGGTGTTTTATATATCGGTTTTCTGCCTATCTTTGTATATATAATAAAAAAAATAATCTTTAATATATAAAATTAATTATCAAGGGATAGTAATTTCAATTCCATAATGTTTTCCTGCCCCTCCTCCATAGATTGAATAATATACTTGTTTCCTTCCTTTAATCTTTAGTGTTTCTGCTAAGTGCTTGCTGATATATCCGAGTTGCTTTCCACTTTCTGTTTCAACCTTTATCGCATTTTTATCAAATTTGTTTTCTGGCTCGTGCAGAATAAAAACTTTTTCACTATTTTTTCGGAGATAAGAAATATTATCTTGTCTCCCATCAAATGAAACACCCACAACTCTCGTCGTTGTCATTTTATATAGATATAAATAATATTTGTTTAAAATAAAATTAATTATTTGTTTGATATTTTATTCACCCGCTACGCGGTTTCATAAAACATTGATTTCTGCTTTAATGGTGGGACGATGTTTGTTGATGTTTCTGAAAGAAACAGAAACAAATATCATTTTTTATTTTCGTAATATCTTTCTATGTCATCGTTTCTATATGTTATACGAATTACTTTACGACCACCCAACATAATTTCCTCTTTCTCCGCAAAGAAGTCTCTATGTGATTGGCTTTTTTCGTGTGTGTATTTGCTATATATTTTTATAGTTTTACCACATACACAAGTATATGTTTGTTTGCTTCTTTCTTTTCTCCATTCTGTCGTCTTTTGCTTTGATAATTGATTGTAATCTGTATTTTTATTATCTTCTTCGTATTTTGATAATACTTCCTTTTCGTAAAACTCCCTTGCTTGCTTTTCTGCTTCTTCCTTTGTCCTCTTTTTCGTTATACATATTTCTTTCTTCTTCTTCACACCATTCTCGCACCATTTAATATAAACTCTGTCTTTAGAGACATATACACCACCTTTCGTAATTTTTCTAACCATAGTATATTAGACACTTTTTTATTTACTTAATAAGTGATTTAAAAGTGTCGGATAGATACATATATTTTTCTTGTAGTGTGCTGTATAAGGCTATTTGGTTGTTTTTGTTGCTTTGTATCTACTATCAATAGGAGAGGGTGCCACACAATTTAGAGGCTAGAATTTGACAGAATTCATGCCGAGAAATTGTGTATCATCTAGTAGTAGTAGTAGTAGTAGTAGTAGTAGTAGTAGTAGTAGTAGTAGTAGTCGTAGTCGTAGTCGTAGTGTAGTAGTAGTATTAGTAGTAGTAGTAGTAGTAGTAGTAGTAGTAGTAGTAGTTAGTAGTAGTAGTAGTAGTAGTAGTAGTAGTAGTAGTAAGTAGTAAGTAGTAAGTAGTAAGTAGTTAAGTAGTTAAGTAGTTAAGTAGTTAGTTAAGTAGTTTAGTTGAGGAGTTAAGTAGTTAAGTAGTTTAGTTAAGTAGTTAAGTAGTTAAGTAGTTAAGTAGTTAAGTAGTTAAGTAGTTAAGTAGTTAAGTAGTTAGTTAAGTAGTTAAGTAGTCAAGCAGTCAAGTAGTCAGTCAAGTAGTCAAGTAGTCAAGTAGTCAAGTAGTCAAGTAGTCAAGTGGTCAAGTGGTCAAGTGGTCAAGTGGTCAAGTGGTCAAGTGGTCAAGTGGTCAAGTGGTCAAGTGGTCAAGTGGTCAAGTAGTCAAGTAGTCAAGTAGTAGTCAAGTAGTCAAGTAGTCAAGTAGTTAAGTAGTTAAGTAGTTAAGTAGTTAAGTAGTTAAGTAGTTAAGTAGTTAAGTAGTTAAGTAGTTAAGTAGTTAGGTAGTTAGGTAGTTAGGTAGTTAGGTAGTTAGGTAGTTAGGTAGTTAGGTAGTTAGGTAGTTAGGTAGTTAGGTAGTTAGGTAGTTAGGTAGTTAGGTAGTTAGGTAGTTAGGTAGTTAGGTAGTTAGGTAGTTAGGTAGTTAGGTAGTTAGGTAGTTAAGTAGTTAAGTAGTTAAGTAGTTAAGTAGTTAAGTAGTTAAGTAGTTAAGTAGTTAAGTAGTTAAGTAGTTAAGTAGTTAAGTAGTTAAGTAGTTAAGTGGTTAAGTGGTTAAGTGGTTAAGTGGTTAAGTGGTTAAGTGGTTAAGTGGTTAAGTAGTTAAGTAGTTAAGTAGTTAAGTAGTTAAGTAGTTAAGTAGTTAAGTAGTTAAGTAGTTAAGTAGTTAAGTAGTTAAGTAGTTAAGTAGTTAAGTAGTTAAGTAGTTAAGTAGTTAAGTAGTTAAGTAGTTAAGTAGTTAAGTAGTTAAGTAGTTAAGTAGTTAAGTAGTTAAGTAGTTAAGTAAAGTAGTTAAGTAGTTAAGTAGTTAAGTAGTTAAGTAAAGTAAAGTAGTTAAGTAGTTAAGTAAGTAGTTAAGTAGTTAAGTAGTTAAGTAAGTAGTTAAGTAGTTAAGTAGTTAAGTAGTTAAGTAGTTAAGTAAAGTAAAGTAGTTAAGTAAAGTAGTTAAGTAAAGTAGGTAAGTAGGTAAGTAGGTAAGTAGGTAAGTAGGTAAGTAAGTAGGTAAGTAAGTAGGTAAGTAGGTAAGTAAGTAGGTAAGTAAGTAGGTAAGTAAGTAGGTAAGTAGGTAAGTAGGTAAGTAGGTAAGTAGGTAAGTAGTTAAGTAGTTAAGTAGTTAAGTAAAGTAGTTAAGTAGTTAAGTAAAGTAGTTAAGTAAAGTAGTTAAGTAGTTAAGTAAAGTAGTTAAGTAAAGTAGTTAAGTAGTTAAGTAGTTAAGTAGTTAAGTAAAGTAGTTAAAGTAGTTAAGTAGTGAGGTAAGTGAGTAGTTAAGTAGTTAAGTAGTTAAGTAGTTAAGTAGTTAAGTAGTTAAGTAAAGTTAAGTAGTTAAGTAAAGTAGTTAAGTAAAGTAGGTAAGTAGGTAAGTAGGTAAGTAGGTAAGTAGGTAAGTAAGTAGGTAAGTAAGTAGGTAAGTAAGTAGGTAAGTAAGTAGGTAAGTAAGTAGGTAAGTAAGTAGGTAAGTAAGTAGGTAAGTAGGTAAGTAGGTAAGTAGGTAAGTAGGTAAGTAGGTAAGTAGTTAAGTAGTTAAGTAGTTAAGTAAAGTAGTTAAGTAGTTAAGTAAAGTAGTTAAGTAAAGTAGTTAAGTAGTTAAGTAAAGTAGTTAAGTAAAGTAGTTAAGTAGTTAAGTAGTTAAGTAGTTAAGTAAAGTAGTTAAAGTAGTTAAGTAGTGAGGTAAGTGAGGTAAGGGAGGTAAGGGAGGTAAGGGAGGTTAAGGGAGGTTAAGGGAGGTTAAGGGAGGTTAAGGGAGGTTAAGGGAGGTTAAGGGAGGTTAAGGGAGGTTAAGGGAGGTTAAGGGAGGTTAAGGGAGGTTAAGGGAAGTTAAGGAAGTTAAGTAAGTTAAGTTAAGTAAGTTAAGTAAGTTAAGTAAGTTAAGTAAGTTAAGTAAGTTAAGTAAGTTAAGTAAGTTAAGTAAGTTAAGTTAAGTAAGAAAAGTAAGAAAAGTAAGAAAAGTTAAGAAAAGTAAGAAAAGTAAAGTAAGAAAAGTAAGAAAAGTAAGAAAAGTAAGAAAAGTAAAGAAAAGTAAGAAAAGTAAGAAAAGTAAGAAAAGTAAGAAAAGTAAGAAAAGTAAGAAAAGTAAGAAAAGTAAGAAAAGTAAGAAAAGTAAGAAAAGTAAGAAAAGTAAGAAAAGTAAGAAAAGTAAGAAAAGTAAGAAAAGTAAGAAAAGTAAGAAAAGTAAGAAAAGTAAGAAAAGTAAGAAAAGTAAGAAAAGTAAGAAAAGTAAGAAAAGTAAGAAAAGTAAGAAAAGTAAGAAAAAGTAAGAAAAGTAAGAAAAAGTAAGAAAAGTAAGAAAAGTAAGAAAAGTAAGAAAAGTAAGAAAAGTAAGAAAAGTAAGAAAAGTAAGAAAAGTAAGAAAAGTAAGAAAAAGTAAGAAAAGTAAGAAAAGTAAGAAAAGTAAGAAAAGTAAGAAAAGTAAGAAAAGTAAGAAAAGTAAGAAAAGTAAGAAAAGTAAGAAAAAGTAAGAAAAGTAAGAAAAGTAAGAAAAGTAAGAAAAGTAAGAAAAGTAAGAAAAGTAAGAAAAGTAAGAAAAGTAAGAAAAGTAAGAAAAGTAAGAAAAGTAAGAAAAGTAAGAAAAGTAAGAAAAGTAAGAAAAGTAAGAAAAGTAAGAAAAGTAAGAAAAGTAAGAAAAGTAAGAAAAAGTAAGAAAAGTAAGAAAAGTAAGAAAAGTAAGAAAAGTAAGAAAAGTAAGAAAAGTAAGAAAAGTAAGAAAAGTAAGAAAAGTAAGAAAAGTAAGAAAAGTAAGAAAAGTAAGAAAAGTAAGAAAAGTAAGAAAAGTAAGAAAAGTAAGAAAAGTAAGAAAAGTAAGAAAAGTAAGAAAAGTAAGAAAAGTAAGAAAAGTAAGAAAAGTAAGAAAAGTAAGAAAAGTAAGAAAAGTAAGAAAAGTAAGAAAAGTAAGAAAAGTAAGAAAAGTAAGAAAAGTAAGAAAAGTAAGAAAAGTAAGAAAAGTAAGAAAAGTAAGAAAAGTAAGAAAAGTAAGAAAAGTAAGAAAAGTAAGAAAAGTAAGAAAAGTAAGAAAAGTAAGAAAAGTAAGAAAAGTAAGAAAAGTAAGAAAAGTAAGAAAAGTAAGAAAAGTAAGAAAAGTAAGAAAAAAAAAGTAAGAAAAGTAAGAAAAGTAAGAAAAGTAAGAAAAAAAAAAAAGAAAAGTAAGAAAAGTAAGAAAAGTAAGAAAAGTAAGAAAAGTAAGAAAAGTAAGAAAAGTAAGAAAAGTAAGAAAAGTAAGAAAAGTAAGAAAAGTAAGAAAAGTAAGAAAAGTAAGAAAAGTAAGAAAAGTAAGAAAAGTAAGAAAAGTAAGTTAAGTAAGTTAAGTAAGTTAAGTAAGTTAAGTAAGTTAAGTAAGTTAAGTAAGTTAAGTAAGTTAAGTAAGTTAAGTAAGTTAAGTAAGTTAAGTAAGTTAAGTAAGTTAAGTAAGTTAAGTAAGTTAAGTAAGTTAAGTAAGTTAAGTAAGTTAAGTAAGTTAAGTAAGTTAAGTAAGTTAAGTAAGTAAAGTAAGTAAAGTAAGTTAAGTAAAGTAAGTAAAGTAAGTAAAGTAAGTAAAGTAAGTAAAGTAAGTAAAGTAAGTAAAGTAAGTAAAGTAAGTAAAGTAAGTAAAGTAAGTAAAGTAAGTAAAGTAAGTAAAGTAAGTAAAGTAAAGTAAGTAAAGTAAGTAAAGTAAGTAAAGTAAGTAAAGTAAGTAAAGTAAGTAAAGTAAGTAAAGTAAGTAAAGTAAGTAAAGTAAGTAAAGTAAGTAAAGTAAGTAAAGTAAGTAAAGTAAGTAAAGTAAGTAAAGTAAGTAAAGTAAGTAAAGTAAGTAAAGTAAGTAAAGTAAGTAAAGTAAGTAAAGTAAGTAAAGTAAGTAAAGTAAAGTAAAGTAAGTAAAGTAAGTAAAGTAAGTAAAGTAAGTAAAGTAAGTAAAGTAAGTAAAGTAAGTAAAGTAAGTAAAGTAAGTAAAGTAAGTAAAGTAAGTAAAGTAAGTAAAGTAAGTAAAGTAAGTAAAGTAAGTAAAGTAAGTAAAGTAAGTAAAGTAAGTAAAGTAAGTAAAGTAAGTAAAGTAAGTAAAGTAAGTAAAGTAAGTAAAGTAAGTAAAGTAAGTAAAGTAAGTAAAGTAAGTAAAGTAAGTAAAGTAAGTAAAGTAAGTAAAGTAAGTAAAGTAAGTAAAGTAAGTAAAGTAAGTAAAGTAAGTAAAGTAAGTAAAGTAAGTAAAGTAAGTAAAGTAAGTAAAGTAAGTAAAGTAAGTAAAGTAAGTAAAGTAAGTAAAGTAAGTAAAGTAAGTAAAGTAAGTAAAGTAAGTAAAGTAGTAAGTAAAGTAAGTTAAGTAAGTTAAGTAAGTTAAGTAAGTTAAGTAAGTTAAGTAAGTTAAGTAAGTTAAGTAAGTTAAGTAAGTTAAGTAAGTTAAGTAAGTTAAGTAAGTTAAGTAAGTTAAGTAAGTTAAGTAAGTTAAGTAAGTTAAGTAAGTTAAGTAAGTTAAGTAAGTTAAGTAAGTTAAGTAAGTTAAGTAAGTTAAGTAAGTTAAGCAAGTTAAGTAAGTTAAGTAAGTTAAGTAAGTTAAGTAAGTTAAGTAAGTTAAGTAAGTTAAGTAAGTTAAGTAAGTTAAGTAAGTTAAGTAAGTTAAGTAAGTTAAGTAAGTTAAGTAAGTTAAGTAAGCTAAGTAAGCTAAGTAAGTTAAGTAAGTTAAGTAAGTTAAGTAAGTTAAGTAAGTTAAGTAAGTAAAGTAAGTAAAGTAAGTAAAGTAAGTAAAGTAAGTAAAGTAAGTAAAGTAAGTAAAGTAAGTAAAGTAAGTAAAGTAAGTAAAGTAAGTTGCGATTGAGTTTGCCTTGGTTGCCCCCTTCTTATCGCTCGAAGACTTCCAACGCCTGTTCCGGGCCTTTGCCGGAACTAGTTTTTTTCAGAGGCAGCCACGCTCGATTGGTGCTCAGTTGTGGAGCTCGTACCTGCTGTGATCCAATACAAAAATGCCACTAACCTATTTCGTGGAAGGGCATACCTGGCAAACTCTAGTTCGGGACACCTTGGCGTACCTGCTGAGCGAGGCCGGCAGCAACGCTCTCTGGCCTGCTGCTTGGCCTTGTGCCCGCTGCCTTAAACGAAGGGCTGTCACACGGGAAATACTAGTGTACCATTACTGTCAGGTCTGCCTCTGGTACGATAGATCGCACCTGGTAGCAGACCTAGAGGCCATCCGGCAAAGTTTTGTGCTTAACATCTTGCCGGTAGACCTAGAGCTACTGAAGGTTATCAGGAGTTGGTGGACCGCCAGTAACCCCCGGGAGTTCCTCCGCGTGATCGAGACCCTGGACTTTGGCCCCGCGTACCATGGTCAAGGGTGGAAGCGTATACTCTTGGTGCCCATCGAACAAGGACTGCTCGTGTGGGGTCTCTTCCAAACTAATCTCGCTCCGCAAGTCAGAGAAAACCAGCGCGAAATTACGGAGGAACGCCGCCAAAGGAGCGAAAGGCATTCTCAGCTGTTGCGAGACAATCTCCAAAAAACCAGGGCCTTCCTGGACCAGGCCCAAGAGGTCAGCGTACTAGGCAAGGTCGACGAGCTGGTGCCGTGTTGCTCGCAGCTGGGACATATGCAACAAAAGGGGTTCCTGGCATGCTCTGGCGCGGCCAGCCCTCTTCTCCCCCGCTAATGGCACTGGAGAGGCGTTGGACTGTACAAGAAAATTAAAATTCTTTTTTTTGTTGCTTGTCTTAGAAAAAAAATTTAAGAACCGGGCGAAAGGCAAATTGAAGTTTAGAATTCGTGGCTCTAGTCTTTTTTTTGTAAAAAAAAATTGACGATTTTCTGGTCTTGTTTTTTTTGGGGGGGTCCTAGAGTAACGTACAATCTCAAGCCACTACTCGTAGTTATAATAATTATTATGGGGGGCTATTACAGGGGTAAGGCTACCAACAATGTTGCTGCTTCCTTTCAATCAGCGCCGCGCCCCTTTTGCAACCAGGCCGTGCACGCGCATACGGCTATCGACGTGCGCAAGGGGTTGGAGAAGCAAAACCTCAAACAATGGCCGGGCCCCACTTCTCGCGCTACGCGTCGCGCCGCAGCCGCTCCTCCGCGTAATGACTCAGGATTTCACGGAACTGCCTGAGTTCGTCGGCAAAGCGGGCTGTTTCAGAATGCAAGCACAAGCCTATATCATTTTGCAGGCTCTTCCAGGCCTGGCGTTCCCCACCCGTTTCCTTCAAGAATCGTTGTATTCCCTCCAGTTCTTCTCTTTCGCCCAGCCAGAGTCTAACGGCCTCTAGTACTGGCCCGTCGTAGAAGCTATTCTGAATCGTGGCCTTCTCGATGACACCAAGAGATTTGTAGGTGTCTCGCCTGTGGGGCGCCCACCAGTACTGCTTGGTATAAGGGGCCAGGTAGCCACGCTCGGCTACTTGCGCGAAGGGCCCCAGGGGGTTCAGACCCACGCCCCGGGGTGTGGGGCCTAAGGCGTCTATTGCGCGGCTTTGGTGGCACCGCTTGGCACACAGGCGTGCTGCGTACGCTATGTAGCGAAACTCCAGGCCCCACTGGCTCAGGGCCTGAAACGCTGCCTGATCCCATTTCGTGATCTCTGCAGAGCTCGTGCCCTTCGTCAGGTTCTCCGTCACCAGATCCGCGATCTGCCACAGGCCTAGCGCCAGGCCATGGTATACATAGGCCTGGTGCCCCGGCATAGCCAGCTCTCCCTGTGGAGTAACCTTCAGCGCTTGTGTACGGTGCAGCTCCGTTACGTACAAGCAGGCCCTGGCCAGCCGCCTGCCACACTCGGCTATGGCCAACATGACAGTCTGGTAGTAATGGCTAATCTCGTCCAGGACCAGTTCAGCGTCCACTTCGCCTGCATGATCTGGCTGCAGCTCGAGTGTGCTGGCCTCGGGGTTCTTATTAAGCTCGGCCAGCAGCCACGGCAGTCTTTGCAAGACCGCCCGGGGGTAGGTGCGTGCCGCCTGCTTCAGGGTGATCGTTACCTCGGCCGGCAGCTTCTCCTCGCCAGCCCTCGTCCCCGGGACGTTCGCGCACCCGCGGCACGCCTTGGTCTCGGCGGCGGCTGGCGCAGGCTCGGAATAGTTGTAGCTTTGCAGAACTTGTTGGCACAGGCCGACCTGCCGGCCCAGGACAGAGGCTACGTCGTCCTCGGGCCTGGCGGAGGGGGAGCTCCCGGCTCTAGCGACCGTTTGAACTGTTGTAGCTCTTCATTCAGGCCTGGCACGGACCAGTGCGGCTGCAGGGCCTGGACGTCGGCGGCCCCGGCCAGCTCCTCGGCCTGGCCCACGAGCCTAGACAGTGCGGCCAGGGGTTTCAGCGCGGCGTAGGGCTGCCGCCGAGCGTGTTCGTAGAATCCCGAGTGCACCACCCTCGAGGAATCCACCTGCGACCGCGGCCGTAAGTAACGCGCTGTTCGCCCTGGATACGGGGGCCCCTGGGCCCCGGGTTCTTGAACCCAAAATTCTGAATCAGGCGAGACTACGAGAGGCTTCCAGGCTGCATAACCGCTGCTATTTTCTACCTGAGCCCCTGACAGCACCGGCAGGCCACGGGATTCCAGGGCGGGGTACACAAGAGCCCGTGAAGGCAGAATTCTTCATACAGCCGCACGACGTTTTCACAGGCAGGAAATTCCAGACCAAGCAAGCACAGTATCGCGTAGTGTTCGGGGCCCCAGCCTTGCAGACGCGACGGAGGCACTGGTGTCTCTTCGTCAATCTTGTAGCCAATGCTTGGCCACGCTTGCTGTACCAGTACCAGGATTTCGGCGGACACGATTACTGGCTGCCCTCGCCTAGCTTGTTCGTCTGCCGTAGAAACGTTAAAGTCATCCAGGGCTTGCCGGAGCTTGGCCAGCGCCCAGCACCTGCCCAGGAGAGCCCGGGACATATTGGACGAGTAGGAAACAACCTCATCTCGCACAAGCTCCAAGTACTTAGCGTCCACAAAAGTCGAGAGGTCTATCTGCAGGGTTGGCGAGGAGGCGCTCCGCGCGCTGCCTGCCAGTTGCACGAGGGTCGGCAAGAGTGACTTGGGGGGCAGGGCGGCTACGAGCTCTGCGGGGCAAAGCCATTGCGGCCGTAGCCCTGTAGGTGTAGCCAAACCGCCAAATAGGATGTGCAAGAGACGAACGCCCTCTGGGACAACACTCTTCGCACTAGTCCCCAGAACCTCGGTACGCTGGCGTCTGGCCAACGGCTGGTCCACACTACGTGAACCTGCGCGCTTGGTCGACATGCTTTTTTTAAGAGTTTACCTCCCAAAGGAGAGGCCTGCGAGGTGAGGACGGAGTCAAAAAAGACTGGGGGGGGGGGGGGGAGATTGAAGAGGAGGCCGTGAGGAGCAAGGGCAGGGGCTAAAACAGCAAGGGAGGGTGGAGAACCGGGGCGGCCCAACGCTGCCGGGGTCGCTAGGCTGGGCAGGGAAAAAAAGTTAAATACGTAAAAAAAATTGTGCCCTCTCCCTCGCCATTGGCTTCTCTACACAAAATTTTCTTCTGCTAAATTTCAATTGCCTACGTCTCAAAAAAAAATTAACAAAGTTCTATCATTAGGTAAACTTCCCGCCAAAGCTAAAAAGGACCCTCGCGAGTTGCAGACAACATTTTTTGCTGCGAATTTGTGGCAAAATGCCCGTAACTTAGCTGATATATTGCGAGCGAGCGCCAGCGGGTGAATAAAAAAAGGCGGGCCTTGATTTAATAATTTTTTGGGGAGCTTTGCCAGTTCCTTTTCTAAACTATCTGCATATTTTTACCAAACTTTGAGACTAAACACTGAGAGTGCCCTTGCCATGTCCGCTCGTTGCTTCTTCTGTTACTCTGCACCGTTAATGGTTCCAGACCAACCAACTGAGAGTCCTTTGTTCCCTCTCGGTGCAAACTCTTTGTCCTGCGCTTCTGCTTCTTTTTTTAGCCTCTCTTGTTCCTTTCGCCATATTCTTCCAACGTAATAAAACATGAGTAGTTCACGTCTCTGTTTGTCACGCGTCAGGTTCTCGATTTGTTCGTAAATTGTTTTGTACGGATTTCTTTGGTTGAACACCTCTGTAGGCCACTCTGTACGGCCTTGCTCTGTTTCTTCTCTATAATTCTTTTCTTTCAATGCCCACTTGTCTGCTTTTGCATCTTCGTCCACCCAAGCGTACCATCTCTGTTGTTCTTTTAGCGGTGCAGCTTCGTACACGTCTTTCCATAATTGTTTGTTATCTGTTTTAAGCTCGGCTTTGTACTCATTCCGCACTGCTGTGTGGAACCTTTGGTTTGATAGCTTACTGTAATCGAATGGCGGAGGTGGTATCACAACACGTTTAGGTGGTTGATATTTGGATAGCCCTTTTCGGGGTAGCTCGGGGGAGCTTCTTTGTTTAGGTGGTTTTGTGGCCTGCAGCAGCCAGGTGGGTGGCGTAGGTGGTATCTCGACATCTTCATCATCATCATCTTCGGCCCGTTGGTAATTAGATGGCAGTTTTCGGGGTGGCGCAGATGAGCTTCTTGATATAGGTAGTTCTGGGACCGGCCCACTTGGTGGCGGAGGGCGCTGTGCATTGAGACAACCAGCTGATGCTGGTTTCGGGCCTCCACATCCTCGGCATCGGATCATGACCGCGCAGAGGTTTTCTTGATTGTTTTTTTTACAAATATAATATTAGCTGGTTGCAGCTCTGTGCTGCGATAAAAAATAGTAAAAACCAGTCATCCTCCCGCGCTCTTCCCCGAACCTCTTCTCCGAGCTTGGCCCTTTTCCTCTCCCTGCTACTGGTCACACACCTTGCTCTCTCTCTTTCTCTCTTCTTCCACACCCCTCCCGCGCCCCTCTCCCTGACAGCAATCTCTTTCTCTTTTTCTCAGTCGTCCGGCTTTAGTCGGTCGGTCTTTTCCGTTTTGAAGAGGTCGCCTTCTCCAGTGCGCCGATCAGCCGTAGTAGCTCATCCCGCCTACTCTCTTGTGCGGGCAGAGCTTGCAGAAACTCTACCACGCGGTCCTGTCCCCTTCACTTAACACGCGCGCAAAGCCTCCGGAGGTTGGCTTTGCGTCGTAAAAAAGCCACGTCAACTCGGGCTGCTCTTTCTATGCGCAAATAATTGCCTGCGCTTTTTTCTGTAAAAAATTATCTCTTTAGGCTTCCTCAGATCTAGATCCTGGACATGTACCTCCGTTGTTGATCTGTTTAATAAAATCAAAACACGGTTCCTCGACTGGATTATTCAAAACCCGCGCTGGTGAGCTAGGCTAGCCCAGGAGCTTGTAGCCACAAGCGCAGGCTTTTCCAGAGTAGCCCAGCTCTCCACATTTCTCACAAGAGTAGATAATACAAGTGTCACAACCCCTTCCCTGGAATCGCGCATAGGTTTTCTTCCAAAGCCGTCGCGATCGAAGCCGCGCCCACAATTATTTTCAACAGATTCTGGTTTAAGGCGCGCAGCTCTGTCTCGCCCCGACAAGTAGCTGCCTTTTGGCATAGTCTGACAAGATCTTCTTCTTGGCCCGCTGTCTTTTTGTACAGGTTCCTGCAGGCCTTGCGTTGATCGGACCAAGCCTTGTTAACGCTAGCGCTTCCTCGCCGGACAAGGGCGAAGGCCTCTTCGGTCAATAGTGGTTGTTCTGTGTTTTCTTCTGGTGGTTCAGAAAGTCTGGCTTTTTTTCTCGGTGCATTTGAGGTCACCCTCGGATTTCGCTCGTTTACTCATCCAGAATTTTTTGGTTTTTTTTAGAAAGGCAGGCCCACAGAAAATAGATCTTTGGTTCGTACAATAGTCACGAATGGGCAAGGTAGGGCGGCCCTCCCCCCCCTCTCATTCTTTCTGTAAGAATCCAGTTCACGGTAATGCGCGTAAGCGACGCATTCTGCCGGCCCCCCTCTTGCTACTTGACTAGATTACCCATTGTGCTACTCAATGTTATACAATGGGGTCAACATTGAGCAACAATGGGGAATTGCGCGCTAAAATCTGGTCAGGTGGAGGGAGGGGGCCAGCAGAACGTGCGGCTTTTTCTTTAGCAAAAGCTGAAAGCAAACCAGGTGTGCTGTGCATACCGTTGGGTGTCTGTTCTTAAGACATGTTGTCTGCATGTGTGTATATGTGGCAATCTGTGTTTGTGTGTAGAAATCTGTGCTTGTGTGTAGAAATTTCTGTTTGTGTGTGTAAATTTCTCTGTTTGTGTGTAGAAATTTCTGTTTGTGTGCATAAATTTCTGTTTGTGTGTAAATTTCTCTGTTTGTGTGTAAATTTCTCTGTTTGTGTGGAAATTTCTGTGTTTGTGTGTGTTTGTGTGTGGAAATCTGTGTTTGTGTGTAAATTTCTCTGTTTGTGTGTAAATTTCTGTGTTTGTGTGTGTTTGTGTGTGGAAATCTGTGTTTGTGCGTAGAAATCTGTGTTTGTGTGTGTTTGTGTGTAGAAATCTGTGCGTGAAAATTTTGTGTCTGTCGTCATGTGTTGTTCTGTTTGTATCGTCGTGTGAATCTCGTACTTCATTAGGTTTTTTTTTTCTCTTTCAGGCTATAACCCCCCAGACCACGCACGCCAACGCTTGTTTCTTTTTTTAATGTTCTTCTTTGTTGTACACCTGAAACTAACCTCTCGACCTTCTCTTCTCGTTCTATTCTTAGCTATACAGCATTTCTTCCAATCGTCCTTTCAGAGACATTCCTGTGGCAGCCCCTGCGGGAAATGTCCTGGGCTCAAGGCGCTATTCTGTGCAAAATAGCGACAGCTGACAGAAGTACCGAAACGCCAGGTACTAAGGTCCTGGTCAAACTGGGTGGCCTCCATAAACATGCCGTTGGCGCGGGTGATAGCGCCAGTAGACCAAGTAGACAGCGGTTGGTTAAGGCGGTGGCGAACGCGAACATGGCCGTCGTATCCCGCAAACTTGTCGCAGAGGGTGATTGAACGCGGTGGCCCTCGCGAAAGCCCCGCCCGCATCCTGCACGCGGCTGACATCCCAGCTAGCTAAGTCCTCATCGAAGGCCGAGGCCGTGGCAAAAGCCCCCCGCAAGGTAATGACGTTCGACGTGTCCCAAGAACGTAGCCCCCCCGAGCTGAAAACACCGGCCATGGCAAAGCTCTGTTCTAGCGACGTGAGCTTGTTGGTGTGCAACGGCGCGTCGGACGGCAGTTTCTGCAGCTTGGTGCAATTGTAGAAGTGCCGGCCGCTCGAGGGGTGCAAGATCACCTGCCCCCAGCTCTCGATTTCCACCAACGAATCGCGCGTGGCCTGCTGTGCTTGTTGCATGGTCCAGCCCGCCAGCATCAGGGTCGTAGTAACGCGCACCGAGCCACTGATGTCATAGACATGCTGGCACGGGAGTGGGCGTTGGGCAGCTCTCGTCGGGCCCGCCGTCACCCCAGTTCACGACCCCCTGAGAGGACGGCACCACAATAGCGGGCAGTGTCAGGACCTGCCCGGGCTCAACGGCCCACCGGGACGCAAACAACTCGTGCGCACTCTTTTGCTGTAGCAAGAGCTGGAGCTCGGCCGACCCTAGCGTAGACCTGGCGGCGGCGGAGTGCAGTACCGCCAGCACGGCTAACAGTAGCATTTCTTTTTTTGTGTAGGCCTTCTTTTTTGTTTGTTGTAGCACGATTCTCCGAACTTTTTTGTTTGGTCTGGTAGACCGAAAACACTTTTTTTTCTGGCAGGCTGGAAAAAAAGGAGGGAGGGAGGGAGAAAGAGGCGTAGCCCAAAGCAGCGAGGACCCCCCCCCCCCCCCCCAAAAAAAAGCGGGAGAGAAGGAATTTTACCTGCCTGCCAAGGGGGAGACGGGAGAAGGAGAGCATCCCCTCCCCTCCCCCGTGTGTGGAAGGAACAGCACCCCCAGAAAAATAGACATAGGGTCCCCGAATGGAGTAGATTGGCGGGAACGGTCGCCCCCAGGCTAGTAGGGCGCGGCGGAACCGAAGAACCAAAAGAAAAATGTGTCTTTTTTTTGGGTGTGCCAGGTCTCATGTCGCGCTCGTGTACCAATCTTTCGGCTAACAGCCAGTGGATCATCACCACCAGGGAGCGCGAGTTTCTCCACAGCGTGCAATCCAGTTGCGCAGATTTGCCGGGCAAGTTCCTGCGGCTGCGCAGCCACAAGAAATTGCGCGAGGGCGCCCCGGACGATGTGCTCAGCGTCGAACAACCCATCCCGGGCGGGGACTTCGCGCAGGTGTCGTGGGCGAACTTTGTGGGCGCCCCGGAAACCCGCGGCAAGAACAAGGACTTCGTGTTCCACCCGTCGTTGCTGGCCCGGTCGCTCACCGCGAACGTGCTGGTTACCGAGGGCCTGTCGCTGCAAGAGTACGGGCTGGCGTCGACCCAGATGTCGTGGGCCCCGAAGCAGCGCAGAGCCATCCGCGCGGTGCTGCGCGCGACGGTGCAGAGCCACTTCGTGTCGTGGTCCGAACGTGAGCCCGTGCTGCACGAACGCACGACCGAGTTTACCAAGAACTCGGCCGAGGGCGCGTCGCTGCTGGCCGACCACCTGCACACTGGCGCGCTGCTGAGGCTGTGCCCGGTGGCGCGCTACTCGGTGTGCCGCCAGGTGGTCAAAAACACTTTTGTGGTGAACCTGGCGGACTCGAACGAAGAGACGCTGGGCGAAAAATCGGCGGGCCCGCTGATGCACTGGCTGGAACGCTGCGTGGGCGCCGGCCTGGTGAGCACAACCACCCCGGAGCTGGTGCAAAGCCTGTTGACTAGCTCGCACCAGGCCCGCGTGGGCGCCAAGTCCGCCAAGCGCGTGTACGTGGCGGTGGATCCCAAGTCCGAGAGCAAGAAAAAGGACCTGCCGCGCTCGCTCAACTTTACCCCGACGGGGTTCTACGTGCTCAACACCGTTTACTTTGCCACCGACGGCGAGATGACGTTTAATATATAGGAGAAAAAACATTGAAATTTCCCTATGTACCCAAAAAACTGGATAGTCCGGCCAGTTTTTGTGAAGCGGGAAATTCCCGGAAAACCAGCTTCATCACCTCATACAGTCGATGTCGGCCGGTCCGATTAATAGTTAGAGAATGTTTTCCGTGAAATTGACAGTGTGTGTAAAACATATTTTTTAAAATTTTACCACAAGGTTAGTTAGTATTGATATGTACATAATATTAATAATTAAAACATGCTGAGACATAAATAGTTGAATCTCGTGCAAAGCGAACGTCAAATCAATACTTATATTAATAAGACACGCCCCTATGATGTCACATATAGCTTCCCCCAGTAGATTCTGTTGATGGCACTAGACCTGGCACCCTTTTTTATTATGAATATTAATAGCTAAACCTCTACTGGAAGCGAAGGGGAAAAGCAATTCAGTAGCCTAGGATGTGACGCGATCATAGCATCTGCTATTAGCGTGTAGCACAGTAAGAAGTGAGCTTGACAAAAAAAAATAGATAGCGAGGCCGCGAGTATGTGTGTGTGGAGGGAGGGGGGGGGGGGGGGTGGCAACAGCAGGAAGAAAAAAAATCATTACAACCACAGGGCATTACTACTATTCAAGGCTGCCACTCCTTTTTTCGCCGTCGACTCTATTTTCTCGCTGTCGCCTCATGTTTTCACAGCAACTGACTCTATTTTCTCGCTGTCGCCTCATGTTTTCACAGCAACTGCCTGAAAATGAGGGCGTACACAAATGTGGATGGGTGTAGCGTGGTGGCGCTGCTGATTCCGAGCGCAGACTGGGATGGGAAGCCGCCGTCGCGATCGCCTTGAGTAAGTCATGATTATGATGTTGACTTTTTTGGAGCCATGGTAATGCGACGGCTTTTGTGTTTGGTCACCCCGCTACCAGCTCGACTGCGCGAAGCGTTGGGCAAATGATAGCGGCAACGCCACTTATCGTTTTCGCTGTCGGATTTTCTCTTCTTATTCAGACAGTGTCTGTCCTTGTTCTTGATGAAGAAGTTACCGCACAAAGTTGTCATCTTCGCCTCCTTCACTCCACTCACTGTCGGTGCTTGCCTCTTTGCCTTCTTCCTCGCTCCCTTCTTCGTCATCTTTCTCGCTCTCTTCTTCTTCATCTTCTTCCTCGCCCTCTCCTTCGTCGTCTTCTTCCTCACTTCCTTCTTCCTCGTCCTCGTCCTCTTCTTCGTAGTCTTCTTCCTCGCTCTCTTCTTCTTCATCTTCTTCCTCGCCCTCTCCTTCGTCGTCTTCTTCCTCGCTCTCTTCTTCGACGTCTTCTTTCTCGCTTTTTTTTCCTCGTCTTCCTTGGCTTCTTCCTCGTCTTGCTGTTTCTTTTCTAGTTTTTCTCCACCTCCTTTTCGTGCTGCTCCTGCTTCTTCGTCGTCTTCTTCTTCTGCTTCGTCGTCGGCGGCGTCGTCTGCTTCTTCTTCTTCTTCTTCTTCTTCTTCTTCTTCTTCTTCTTCTTCTTCTTCTTCTTCTTCTTCTTCTTCTTCTTCGTCGTCGTCGGCGTCGTCGTCTTCCTCTTCTTTTTCTTCTTCTTCTTCTTCTTTTTCTTCTTCTTCTTCTTCTTCTTCTTCTTCTTCTTCTTCTTCTTCTTCTTCTTCTTCTTCTTCTTCTTCTTCTTTCTTCTCACTCGCCTTTGATCTGGGACCGCACTGTGGCTCCTCTTGTTCATCGCTATCGGACCACACGAGAATCGGACGATCTGTCTCTCCTTCTTCGGAATGTTCATCAAGGTCAGCAATGTTCTCTGCCACTTCGAAGGAGACTGCTGCCTCATCCAACGTCTTGGCTTTATTTTTTTCACGGAGATCTTCTTGCCTTCCAAAGTTTCACCCTCACATATATAGGCTGGTTTTTTAGCTTCTTTGCCCCCAGGAGTCTTATTGGGGATAGCTTTGATCCAGCACTGAAATCCAGCAGTGTGCTGCCACCATATGTCGAACAGGTCAACTGCTACTTCAGGTCCCAACTCGACTGGAAGCTGATTACGGTCCGTCAGACAAACCGCTAATACCTGTTTTACATCAAGTGTACCCGAACCCTCACCACGAATAGCCTTGGCGAGTTTACCCTTGAAGGCAAAGAATCGCACTCGGAGGCGTTCTTTTCCCGCTTTGGGCAACAGATGGCTGAGTTTTTGTATTTTCCCTTTGAAAGGGATTGGATGTGTTCTTTGTTTTGTTTCTCCACATTCCGGCCAAACGTGGATGGACTGCTTGATGGAACATGGGTCACCCAAGCTCCAGAACTTGTGCTCGTCCGGTTGTCTGGCTTCGTTCACAAAGAGTTCTCTGTACACTCGAAGACCAACTAGCTCACTGGGCGACGCCATGCTCTGCTTATGCAGAGCCTTTGCACCAGCTGTGACAATGCGATAGTACCGATTGGGATGTCCATCCAGCGCAACTAGTGAAACGTCGCGACAGTGGTACTTTCTTTTGCCTACCTTCTCGATAGGGTAAAACGCTGGCGTCAGGCTTAACAGGCTGGAACAGCTCGCCTTCACGCGCGGGAGGACTATCCGTATGGGCATCTTTGATGTGATCGTCAGTTTGCTGCCTTTTCCAGGGAGCTCGGCAGCCTGGAGCCTCGCGGCGGCTTTTTCCGCGTGCTTTTCGTCGCGTTGTATGTACTTGTGTAGGCCAAGTCGCACCGCTGCTCTGCAGTCCTCTTCATTTTGGAAAAGCCGTACATTTTCAGGCAGCCCCAGGGCGTGGCAATTGGGAGGAAAGTTCCTCAAGGCCAGTCTGCGGACCCTTTCATCGACTTCCTGTGGCTTACCAGTCGGGGAAATTACCTCTGGCAGCCCCTTCTTGGTACGTCGGACTGCGGTGAAAGCAAACTTTATGTCTATCGCTCGCCACTTGTCTGCGTCACTCTTTAAGTTGACGGGTTTCCCTTGCTTGTCAACCGGCAGGAACGGTCTTGCTCCTCTTTGCAGACAGGAATAGATCTCGTCGATGGTAGGCCCCTTGATTTGTACGCCAGTCGCAAGGCAAACAAGATCATAACTGATGATCACAAATATCCATGGGATATCACCGGTCATGAGCCCCACATTTTTCAAGACGGTCGATATGTTCTTGAAAGACTTTTTGTTTGTCCATCTCCTTCCGGTACATCGCCTGTCTGTCCTCCAACGGTACTCATGCATGTTCCAGCGCGGCCCATCCAGTATCAGCGACGAGCTTACCCTGTCCTGGTAAAGTCGTTTCATGTTCACAGGGATGGACGCGCTACCCAGTGCACCCGCCTCCAAAAAATATTCCACACTGTCATACACGACCTTTTTCATCTCAGAGATGGTAGGAAACGAGTGTAGTGGGTGTGCGAGATAAAACGTCGTCTCAGGGCGTGTATATCCGTGGCTGAGTTGTCGGCCTTGATCGCGCATGGCCGAATTGATCTCGTCGTCCGTGCTTCTATGGATGTTCATAGCACAGTCTCCATTGCGTACAGTCAGTGATGAGCCCATTTGCAACATCGATTTACACTTATCGTATGATTTGCTCCTTAGGTTGTACACATATTTTTTCTCATCTGACGAATATAGTTCCTTCACGTGCAGGTAGGCTTTGCAGAAGTCACCAACATAGCGCTTGTTTTTGGTGAGAAGCAGGTATTCGTCCGAAGGCTCGTGAGCTGCGTATTTTGCCTTGAGAATTTTTCCTTCGCGCGTGTCCTCCAACACAGCGCCGTGCTCGGCTAACTTTGCTTCTGCTTGTGGACTCAACGCGCACGCCAGGCCCAAGGTAGCATCTACGTCGACTGCCCAAAGATGGTCATGCTGCGCAACATTTTTGATGTCCTTGAGAACTTCCATGAAATCGTCAAGGCTGTCGGGTCCGTCCTTGGGAACTCCGGACACGCGAATCCTCTTTACAGCGTAGTACCCAAAAATTTGGCGAAAGGGATCCCACAGAGTGCTTTTGCTGCCCAGGCTTCCCTTCACTTTCACACTGATCATGAAATCATCGGGTACCTTCCTGTGCGTCTTTTGATATCGCACACGAAACGCAGCATCCAGTCGGTTTTGTAAAATGTTCGCCGCAGCCTTGACTTGGATCTCAAGCTGCTCTGAGGTCAGTTTGCAGGGCGTGCCCCAACAAAACGTCGCACCATCGGGGAATATTTCTTTCGTGACTAGATGGTCCATGCCTTTTCCTTCCCAAGGGGTCCAATGTTCGTTCCAAGTCCACTCGAAGTCTTGCCAACTCGTTTCCGTAAAGAGTAGCAAGAGTAGAGGAAGCATTTTGTTCAAGGTGATGGGGCAACCCTGTTTGTCGTTGAGCTCCAGGCTCCCAAACACCAGCGGAGAAAGTAAGAAGTCTGCTACAGAATTGTTGCGCTTTTCGCGGTTGCCTTTTGTAAAGGTGAAAGCCAGAGTTTCCTTGATCTGCTGTTCGCACTTCGCTCTTGTTGCGTGCATGCACTGCTCCTGTTCTGTAGTGGCGGGCAGCTGTTTGGACTGATGATCAAAGGCAGCAGACCCCGCCGCTTTGGGGACGCTTGGCGTGGACACACCTGGCTCCTGCCCGTTTTCAGTGGACAGCTTTGTGCATTCCTTGGAGACATCTGGCCCCGATGCCGAAGAACAAACTTTCCTTTTCAATACTGGAGCTTGCGCAAGCGTGGATACACTCCGCATCTCCTCGCTGGGCACACTGGCTGGCGTTGGCGGCGCGCTGCCCCAGACAGGAAGATACCAACCCATGACAGTGAGCATCCAGACATGGTTTGTGCCCGAGCCAGTAATGGTATCGCCACCTCTAGAGACCGACCGAATCTGTCCAGTCAACGTGTGAATTGTCAGGTTGTATTGCTCGCACAACAAAAGAGCGATATCGGTGTTCCATATCACAGGCGCCTTGGGACTCGGTTCTCCCTGCCCCGGTTTCCATTCCCCGAACATCTTCTGAAACTCGGTGTAACTCAAGGAGAGCAGTTGCTTGTACTCGTTCACGTCGTCTATACGGCGTTCGTTCTTCAGCAAATCTGCTTTCTTTTGCTCCGACAAATCGTCGTACAGCCTGCAGCACACTGCGCGGACAGAGCTAGCAGTGTGGCGGCCGCCCTCAATACCGCATGTGTTTATCTGCAGGGCTGCCACACCGAAACCGCCATCCGCGCATTTTGGACTGATCGACCAACCATACCTCTTTTCCAAGTGTTGGACTAGGTTGATTAATTCCTTGGCCTTTGCCCCGGGCAAGCCCATGTCCTGTATAGCTATAATTCCTGCATCCCGTGGCCTCGGAGGAGGCGGAGGTGGAGCAGATTTTTTCTTCCGAGCCCTTTGCCCGGGGAGGCTTGTTTGCACAGCTTCCTGGCTTGCAGGCTGCAGCCGCTTGTGTTCTGGCGTTGCTTGGGGATGAACTTGTTTTAGCGTTGGAGACGAGAATAACGAGGGCGACTGTGACGATGACGAAGATGCGGATGGATGAGGCTGCTAGTAAGGCACCATTCTGTTGTGGCTTCTCACCCACTTTCCCGTCTTCGTCCCTGCCCCCGCAGCGGCTTGTCTGAACAGCTTCCTGGCTTGCAGGCTGCAGCCGCTTTTGTTCTGGCGTTGCTTGGGGATGAACTTGTTTTAGGGTTGGGGAAGATAATAACGAGGGCGACTGTGAGTATGACGAGGATGCGGATGAGGAGGATGAGGCTGCTGATGCACCATTCTGTTGTGGCTTCTTCCCCGCTTTCCCGTTTCCATCAACTGGGCATGACCTTTGGAAACTGCACTTGTCCCGCCTCCACCTGTTACAGCGAAGGCGTCTTGTCCCATTTTTTTCCCAAACATGCGATGGCTTGCCACACAAGCAAGGGTTCGTGATCGCCGTCATCACGTCGCTTTCCCAGAGGAAAAAAGCACAGGACTTGCAACTAAAATACCTCCTTCCTGGGTTGTACGTGCTGGCCGATGTGGATGCGCGCAGTTTTCTGTTACAATGACACTTAAAGACAGCATGCTTTGCACTTTGGCCCTGCTGCTGCTCGTGCGCCTGCCTGGGTGACTCGTCTAAACCAAACACAAAAATGCGCACGGGCAGCATGAGATGACAAGCGAATCGGTGGGAGCAAGGGAAAGGAGAGCCCAAGCTAATCGGTTGGAGGAGAAGGCAAAGGTGGGAGCAATGCGGGACGAAGAGGCTGTGGAGGTGTAATGTCAGGAAAGGTGATACTAAAAATTCTAAAAGACAAAAGCTTAACGTGCGTAAATCAAAGTAGAAAGTACCTCGAGCTTTCTGAATGTTCTCATGGTCAGTTGTATCGCTTGTCACGCCCACTGCTGTCCGTGGCACCTGTGCATACGTATGGAGACAGGCGTTATTGCTGAGCATTTTAAACTTTTCCGCCAAGATATTGCAAGATACCAAGCCCAAATGCTGGCCAGCTGTCTTCGGCGCAGCACGAGCAGGTGGCGAACTCGCCTTCCGCTTTTTTTGCGCTATCCCTAAGAAAGCAGACAGTTGACAGGTAAGGTTCGGCTGAGATTCTGACGTATGACCGTTGCTGGCATCCGTTGCAGGACGTTTCTGTGGTACCGGGCCGGAATAATTTGACTGCTGCGGGTAGATACTATCCACTGAGCCTCTTGGAGGCGAAGACATGCCTGCGTGGCGAGTAGAATGTTGTATACTTAAATGGTGTGCGTTCGCCCTGTGTTGCTCAAAAAGTCAGGATGGATTACATACATACATCATATATAACTCTCGCCCTTTCGCTCTCGCAACCGCGCTCGAGCATAGTTGACGATCAAGAAGGGTGGGCAAGTAGGCGAGATCGCTGGCTAGACAGGTAAGCTGGCAAGATCGAGTGAGCCGGCAGCAGGAGCACGCGCGTAGATCGGCACGCAGAAACAGGCGAGCGCAGAGAGGCGGGCACATGGTATAAGGCAGACACAGGCCGAAGCTGGCGTGTGCAGTCAAGAGCAGGAGGATTAGATGGGTAGGAAGGTAGGCGAGAGCGCTGGCTAGACAGGTAAACAGGAGCACGCGCATAGATTAATACGAAGGAGCACGGGTACGCAGAAACAGGCGAACAGATACAGCAGTCTAAGAGGCAGGCGCATGGTATAAGGCACGCACAGGCAGCAAGTTGACGATCAAGAAAGGTAGGCATGTAACAAGAGCGCTGGGTAGAACGGTAAGCTGAAACAGTCGAGTGAGCAGGCAGCAGGAGCATGCGCGTAGATTCGCAGGCAGGCGCGCAGGTAGGCAGAAACAGGTGAATGCAGAGACCCGGGCACATGCTATAAGGTAGGCAGAGGCAGGAGCTGGCGTGTGCATAGTCAACAGTCAAGACACAAGCGGATGAGAGGGGTGGGCAATGGCAGCAGGAGCACGAGGTAGATTGGTGGGCAGGCGCGTAGATTGCAGGCGTGCAGGTAGGCAGAAACAGGTAAGCAGATACTCGGGCAGGCAGGATCGGGATGGTGGATGCGTGTGGAAAAGAAGGCAAGTGGGTGGTTAGAAAGGTGCATGAGAAAGAACGCAGTCTGGAGGATCTTCCCAACATATATATATATATATATGTTTATGTATATATATATATGTATATATATGTATTATATTATATATATATATATGTATATATATATATATATATATATAATAGCTAGGCTGCAAGCAGTGCTACGGGGCGGCAATGCGCCATGTCGCATCACGCCATGTCGCATCACGACGACCGGCAAACAATTTTTTCGTCGCTCTGGTTTGGCCCCCCTGCCTGACTTGGTGGCAAACAAAAATCGGGAGGGAGGGTGGCGAATAAAAATCGGGGATGGGAGCAAGAAAACAAATTGTTTTCCTCTGCTGCCGACCACTGCAGGAGCAGTGCTATGGAGCGGCAGTGCGCCATGTCGCATGACGACGACCTGCGATTTTTTTTCCGTCGCTCCAGCCTCCCCCCCTTGCATCGGGAGGCAGGGCAGGCTGTCTGGTATGTTATGTGTTAGGAGCGAACAAAACCGGGAGGAAGGCGAAGGCTGCCATGGTCGCGGAGATGTGAGCAAGAAAAAAAAATTTGTTTCCTCGGCTGCCGGCCAGCGCTGGAGCAGTGCTACGGGGCGGCAGTGCGCCATGTTGCATCACGACCACCGGAAAAAGTTGTTTTTTCCGGCTCTCTGGTTCCCCCCCCCCACCCCCCCCCCCCCCTCCCCCCGCCTGACTTGCTGGCGAACAAGAATCGGGAGGGAGGCGCAGGCTGTCATGGTCGCGTAAAATAAAGCTTGCGGCCTTGAGGTAAGCATAAACTGACTGCACCGTAAAACAAAGCTTGCGGCCTTTTCTCTCTCCTACCTGATGAGGGGCCGTCCTGGTCCACCGTGAACACTTGCGGAAACGAAAGATCAACGCTTCCTCTTGGAAAGGCTATATACACAGACATGCAGCAGGATGGTATATGTGGCGCTTGCGCCGCCGTGTGCGAAACGGCGCGTACAACACAGCAGTACTATAACATTAGTATCAAGAAAAACTTTCCTTTCCTACGCAAGCTCCTATCTTCCCTTTCCTTTCCATTGTTCTCCCTCCTCTATTCCCAGTGCCGCGCAACATTTATTATTATTTCTCTACCCCCGCCCCCCCCCCCCCTCCGTTCTATCGTCATACATTTTATTTCCTTTCCTCCCTTCCCGAAACTCCCCCCCCCCCCCCCCCCCCCCCCGCTTCTCTCCCAACATTTTTGCCTCTGGCGGGCACCAATCGATCCCCCTGCCTCCTTCCATCCATCCTCCCCTCCAACCACCCCCCCCCCCCCCCTTGTTCTCCAGTCGATCATATTATTATTTGTTTCCGGACCACTTCCACTCCTACACCTACACACTACACCTCTCCTAACCTACACCACCTCTCCTTCACGTACACCTACAACTACACCTCTAGTGTTTCTACACGCACATTTGTACCTCTCCAACACCCCCCCCCCCCCCCTCCTCCGCTTCCCTCCCGGGCGGCCGCCCATCGTTTCCCTGCATCCTCCCTTCCTCCAACCCCCCTCCCCTCCCCCAAAGCAAATCAGGCAGGTTGCTTGAGGTCTACCTTGCCCCGGCCCGGATGCGTCGAGAGGAAAGTCAGGCCCATCCTCGTTCGTCCATGGGTCGACTTTCCCTCCAACCCCAGAGTCAATCAACTCTCCCATATCAATCCAGCGACACGGACTACCACCTGCCATCCAGCGACGTGTGTAGTAGCAAGGCAGTCGGAGTACGAAGCAGGCCAGGCAGGAGCAGGCGGATAGCAAAAAGGGCAAGGAGCGCAGGAGAAATCAAAAACGGCGGGTGCCACGGCATGCCTGGTGGGTGGGTAGGTAGGCAGGCAGGTAGGCAGGCAGGTAGGCAGGTAGGTAGGCAGGCGCAGGTAGGTATGTAGGCAGGTAGGTATGTAGGCAGGTAGGTAGGTAGGTAGGTAGGTAGGTAGGCTGGTATGTCGGTAGGCGGGTAGGTAGGTATGCACGTAGGTGGGTAGACACATAGGTAGGTACGCAGGCAAGAAAACATAGGGAATTTACAGTCATAAATAGTTCAAGCATCGCCGTTGGATAAAGACTTGCAACATCGGCATCAATAAGATAATCTACAACCTCATCAAAACCGATTTCACCATTTATGTATTTTTGATATTGCTCCGAAATAAATCTCCTTTTGCTTGGATAAGTTCTAGCACCATATACAGCCCTTCTAAAATCTTTTTCTTGTTTTAAATTCGGTAGTTGAATAACATATTTACCATCTATCTTCTTTTTCCATAAATTCCAAGTTAGAGACGAAGTAGATATATAAGCGGTTAAATTAGTTTTATGTTCTTAATATATTTGATTGTTTAGTTTGTAGTGTAGTTCCTTTAGTCCCATAACATCTTTTTCTAAGTATGTTAGACATTCCTTTTTCGTTTCATCATCTATCTCTTCCCATCGTTTCGCCTTGTCATGGTCAAAGTCGCCTTTTAACACATTGCATCCCAGTGTTTTAAGGTTCTTTTTTAGACTTCCCTCAGTGTGCTTACATAAATCCCAGAATTTTATATTTTTGTATTCTAATGAGATAATAGCACCATTGTTCATAAGAGTTGAATTTTTATTCTTCTTTTGATAAATTCTTTCTGTAATGAGTAATGGTCAAACTTACTTCCGTTAAAAGCATTAACAAATAATTTTGCTTTCGGTTTTCTTTCTGCTAATTCCTCCGCATATTTGAAAATTATATCAAGTAATTTAGGAATACATTCATCACCTGCTACATATTTAAAGCCAATATCCGAAATGGTATAGCCTGCTATGTATGGTGTGTGTAATTCGTATTCATTTGTAAAAGTCTCTAAGTCATAATGAAATACTTCATCTTGATTATTATACTTAGCATCTTCAAAAGTAGTCAATAAAGACCTCACTTGATTTTCTTTCTTTCTGAGTTTAGCCCTCGCATATGAAACCCTTTTATTATTACAAGTGTGCTTACTATAATATTCGGTGAAACAATCTGGACACTTATTTTTCTTTCTTTTTATGAAACTTATATAATGTCCTTTGAGTAGATAACATAGCACATCTGCGGTTATTAAAGGGTCTTCAAAATTTTTGAATGTCTGTTTGCTTGTTGCATCGGTCAATTCAAAATACTTACCTTCAAAACAATATTTTTTTAAGATTTCATATCCTATTGAAAGTGGTATATATGAATTATGTTCAAGTTTGAATTCTTGCCTAATATCATTACATACTTTTTTATTGAGTTTTGATTTACCTTTCATTGGTAAATTTAGTATGTTTTTAACATGAAAGAAACAATTATTATCTTTGCTTCTTGGATTAATATGTATCCCTTCGGGTGTTTTATTTTTTATCACTTCCTGTATCATTACACCCGCCTCAGTCTTCTTGGATAATTTGAATAGATATATGTTGAGTAATTCTTTCATATCCATTCGCACTAGCTTCAAGATTTTGTTCGTTATATAAATATATATCACGAAACAACTCATCTATGTCTTTTAACTTAACTGAGTTAAAAGTTTTCCACTTGTAAAACTTACTATCATCGTCATCTGTTATATACCCAAACTTAACATGAAGACTTGCTTCGTTTGTCAAACCTCTATTTTTAGCATCCTTAACCGCTCTCATAATTGATATTTCAATCGCATCCATATCATAGAAGTT